>DVQP01001412.1:0-15637 GCA_018231745.1 Danaus eresimus
GTCTTGAAGTGTGCAGCTATCGTAGGAAGTCGGAGGTCTCTATGGAGGTCGGAATTCGGTTTAGAGGAGATCAAGTTGTCACAAGTTAAAATTTGAATGTGATGAATATGCACTTCTCGTAACTAAATTTTTTTTCTATCATAAATTATATAAAATCATTATCATTAATAAATTTAAAAATATTTTCATTAATATTAAAAATTTGATAACGGAAGATTAAATTGAGTTATGCGACGCTCCGGCTCTATGACCTTTTAAGACAAATAAAATAATTCAAATTAGTTAGACACAAATATGCTTATGTAATTAATATGTAATAAATTACAAAGAACGCCAAGGAAATCTAGTGTTTCATCTGGTAGTAGATATCTAAATGGGAAGTCGTTAAAAATTTTAGACACGATTGTTAGACTCAAATTATTATATCAGACTCATGTTTCAATGACTTCTAAACGCGAGCTTTATGGATATTTGTGTAATCTTTAATTGTTGGTTTAGTATTTATTTGATAACTACTTTTTCACACTAAACTTAAATATAATTTTAGATTTATATGATGTTACAATTAAACTTCCTGTATTCAAGATAATATTGTATATAAAGTTTGTTTTAAAAATAACTTTATTTATAAATTATTTTTAACGGATCTATTGAAGGGAATTTTTTTTAAGACATTTTTGATAAAAAAAATTGCACTCCATAAATATTTATAGCTTCTGTAAATAATATGAATAGATTAAAAAGGAAAAAAAAATTTTCACTAACTCGAATTCTTTTGAGGAAATAATTTGCAACTTTATTTTTTACAAGATAAACAATTTTATATATTGTTACTTTAGTACTTTTAAGAAAACTCTGTATTTGTTTGATTTATTGAAGCTGGGTCCATCATAAACGCTTATCCTTCTTTGTTATTGCGAGTCGAAAAAAAATTTATAACCTGACATACCTGCTTTTGAAATTGGACATTTTATTATTTGCGACATAGTTAACTCATTCAGTTTTATTTCTGTATTTAATGTTGTCTAGATGTTAGTACTAACTTTGACTTATTTGTTGGTTTTACATCGTTAAAAAATGTAAAATAAAAAAATAATTATACATTTGTGAATTTAACAATAAAATTGCATTTTTTTCGTCCGATATAATCTTTATCGCCGAAGGGTAATGAAAGACCAATAAAAAAAGCAGATTTATAAAAATAATCAGTTATTGAAGAAACATAATTTTTGATATCATAATTTATTGTGTTAGTAAACGCGTAATGTAGCCAAGAAATCTTGTAAGATACACAAGAAGCTGGATAACAAGATGCTTA
Organism: Danaus eresimus; assembly: GCA_018231745.1. Classification (NCBI taxonomy): domain Eukaryota; kingdom Metazoa; phylum Arthropoda; class Insecta; order Lepidoptera; family Nymphalidae; genus Danaus; species Danaus eresimus. The sequence goes on from DVQP01001412.1 coordinate 1,319, forward strand.
GAAAAGATTTACACATCCATCGGTTGGCGACACCCAGGATTGCGTCACGTCAGTAAAATACATGCTCATAATACAAATTATATATTTAATATCCATAGGACCTTGGTCAAAATACCATTAAGTGATAACTTTACGAACACGTGATTTCCTTAAAATTTTCTAAAACATACTTTTATACAACGAGGATTAGCGGATTTTAGATAAAGGTTGACTGATTTGAAAATATTTTATTTGTAAGCAATATCAATATAAATTAATAAAGAGTACACAGGTCTATGACTCAGACTACACCAATGTAAGTGATAAGGTCAAGGTCGATAGAAAATGTTTTTTTTTTTATAATATTAAAATATATTATACATGATATTGAAACTTCTAGAAACGTTAAATATTAAGTCACCAATAGGAATATTTATTAATATTCATGACATCTAAAGAATGTTATTTTTAATCACATGTATTATATATTTTAATAAAAAAGAGAATATTTTTAATTTAGTTTCAGTGTTAGGAGTAATTTAATTAATTTGATTGTTTTTACTGAATTTATTATTATTATTTAGGTACGAGAGAAACTATAACTGCTATAACTTATCTTTAAGTTTGTAAGCTTTGAATGATATAATATTTATTTACTTAAATTATTTTTCTCATTAAATTAAACTTACCAGAAAATAAAAGAGTAGTCCCGGAGCCATGGCCCGGGTTTTGGCCTGGCTGGCCAACTTGAGATGATAAAAGAAGCTCCAGCAACAACACAATTAGGCCTCTACACAGAGCCCGCTATACTCATGTCTTGCTAAAATTAGCTAACGTGCCCCGCTCACCAGCGGTTGACTTCAAAACTAAGTTGTGCAAACTCGAAGAAGCGCCTCTTATATTACTTCTTACTATACGATGACACCGCAACGTATTTGGCATATGTTTACAGCGTGTGTGTGAGTGTTTTTGGAGATTTGTGTATGTGTGTGTGATAGCTGTTTGCCGAAAGCTATCTGCATCCTTTTACCATATTTTTTCATGTAAGCTTCTTGTCTTAACTCAGCCACCATTAGAGCTTATTTATGTTTGAAATAAGTAATATTTTTCTAATTACTAAGGTCCTTTGGGTATTTCAAATAATTTTGATCTTGACATTGAGCTTTGTATTTATCAAAATTTAAATGGAAATATTCTAATTACTTCGATCAATAATGTCATTAAATTATATATGCATATACATTTTGTTTGTGAGAAAAATAGATTCTTCTATGCAATTTATACGACGTAGAGTGTGCAATGTTTATCCAACAAATATCATATATTAAGCAGCTGATGACAAAATATTTTTGATCTTACCTAAAGTGTTAATTCAGCTTACATAAAATATACAAATATTTATAATGTTCTTCTGTTATTTTTGTGAAGTTTTAAAAAAGTTTTACCGTCTAAAGTTGCTCTGTAATCCTATTAAAACAATTTTACTGGGAAAGGAATTTTTTTTTAAACAACTTAAAGTCTCAAGTTCCGAGCTTATTAAACAACCTTTCGTATATTATTATAGTTTCTTATGATTTTTCTGCATTCAGATATTTTAAAATAAAATTGTATATAAAAAAATCTGAACAAATTCATTTTTTCGTCGTTAATTTAAAAACAACCAACATTTTTCTTTTCTCTGTCACAAACTGAAAATTCTTATGTATATAGATATAGATATCCCGGTTATATTATAGATAAAAGTATGAAATTAAGAATAGACTTAGTGTTTATTTTTTTTTATAAGTATATTTGGACAAAATCGAGTTATATAAACTATGTCTCAATAGCAAAGCGAGTTATTTGTAAAGATGAAAAAAGTTTAAAGCCCAAAAATGTGTTGATATGTTTTTATTATTTTGCTAATTATATTTTAAAATAAATATTATTAGCTACACAAACATTATCTGAATCTTTATGGCTAAATATATAAAACCTCTTAATTTATTTATTTAAAATAAATAAATACATTGGATATTATTATGATAAAATATATACAAATTGTTATTAACATAAACTTTTGTTCTATTGTTTTCTTTCCTATGTCAGTCTTTCAGGAGACAGAAGCAGGCGGAGGCATCATACAGGCGTTAGCATAAAGTATGCAAGACTGAGTTGACATACTCGTAAGATAGAGATGTTTGTTCTCACGGATGGAAAATAAAATCTACAGTGTAACGGTGAGCCTGCAGTGGTGATGTTGGATGAAAGAATATCATGGAATATAAGTAAAGGAAACAAGTCAATAGTGACTTACCAAGAAAATAATTTTCATCGTTAAATGTTTATGTTAATAATTTTAAATTAAATTCGACATTAGTATTGCGTACTTCATAATTGATTGACGTTATAACTGCAATCAAAGGGCCGAGGCTTAATTTTATATTGATAAAACACCTCTTTGGATTACAAGGCAAACTTTTAATTGTCTGGTTTTTCGGTTTTTGTATCCTTCTTTCCTTAATCATTAATATTTTTCAGATTATTTTATTTGCGTCCATAGATTCAAAATTCATTTAGGTAAAAATATTTAAAAAAATATAATAGACTTTAAATCTTAAAATAAGTATTTGAATTAAATACACAGTAAAAATTAAAAATATAATAAGTTTGCTTGGTCTTTCAAATTTTGGTTTTAAAGCTATTTTATTTTCTTAATCGCATCATCGAAAATCTTTTATAAGAATAAACAGCATGTCAGGGAGTATTTAATCCATTTTAAACCAGAACCGGTAAAACCCAACTCTTTAACTTGAGGCAACACAAATCCTCTCGCAACTTTCATACCTACAATATTATACACAGCATACATACATAGCAATACCTTTTTTGGTCTTAGGAACCGAGGTTGTGTATATAAATATATGATAAGTTCTTTTTTTGATATATTGTGACAATATTTTTTTTTTGTCGAAACTCCTAAAGAAATATACATACATATATATGTACGATTCGTCATACCTTCATCTTTTTATTTCTTAAATTTTTACAAGTTAATTACCAAAAAACTTAATTACCTAAAAATTTTTGGAATCTTTTGTGTCAGCATTCAGCGCCTTTGTGATAATTTTTTGAATTGGTACATTTTATCTAAATTAAAATTCTAATTTATAAATTGTTAAATTAACATATAAAGCTAAATTTATTCCAATTCCATTTTCCGAGTCCATTTTGTCCAAGTTGTTATAATAATTCATATTAAACTTTTTCGTCGGTTAGGTAGAGCTAGTCAATGAAAACGGTTGTTGAACTTCCTGTCATTCATATTATCCATTTTTTTTTGTATCCAGTACACATTAAGAGTTTAACGTTACAAACTAATTAATATACAATCGGCGTGTCGACAGCTGATTTATTTGTTGTGAAATATATATGTATAACATTTATAGAGATGCCGTTCCATAACATGGATTTAATATGAAATTTATAAAGAAATTGAATTAATTATACTAACTTTAGCGTAAGGCATATAGGTTTTATATTCTTAATAGTTTTGCAACAAGTTACAGGATATGTGGTTTAACAAAAATCCTGCCAAAAACCCACTTACACATTAAGATTATAAAGATAGCTACTCATTGTTTAGTAAATACACGTCTTGTGAATAAAATAGTGAACATTAAACTCTCCACACCTACAAACATTAGATATATGGAACATTATACAATATTTTATCTAAAATAAACATATATGTAACTATATATTATATCGTTCACTGTTATAATTTAACATATTTTCTGATAGTAAAAAATTAAATGACATTTTTTTATATTTATGAGTACATTCTTTAAATTTATGTTTTTTTGGTGATATTAGATATTAATACAGAACCGTTACTACTTTAAGAAATATACATATATGAAAGAGGATATTCACCTCAAAGAAATAATGGGCGTTTTGGCTCTTTGAGATAAGAGATCTATAGTTGTGTTGATACCTTATTTTTTACATTGCATAAAGCATCGCGGCTGTAACTTACTCATATAAAAATTATATTAGGACAAAGCACAAACATTTTAATATAAAAATCCTTTAGAAAAAAAAAATACTTTAAAAAACCTTAATACTAAATAACAATATTATTCAATCTATTTTAAATTTGTTTATTATATGTAAAGGTTCCAGTAAATCATAACGTTTTTAATATTTGGAAGTTTCTCAAATAAGGATCGAAAGTAAATTATATTTATGTTACATTTTATCATAAATCTGTTTGCCTTTGATTTTCAAAACTTTAACACGAAAGATACCAAGGTTTGGCAAATATGAAAAATATTTACAATAATATAAATTATGAAGCTTTAGTGCTAATAAAAATTGATTGAAATGTCTTCGTTCAAAAATATTATCGTTTTTATTTGATTATATCTTTTTAATTCTGCAAGTCTCAAGAAAAAGAAAAAAGTACAAATTTATGCGTACGTTCAAATATATATTTGGAAACAATCTTAGCTTTAAACAATACTTTCTGAATAAAACAAAGAAAAAGTATTATGATGTTTTATTAATTTTTTGGCCTTAAATTTACAACAGTGGAATAATTTTTAAACCGCCATTATTCTAAGTAGCCCTTAACTTCCTTGACGAGTAAATGTACATCCAAAATAATAACAACACTTTAGTCTGGTTAAGTATGTTTATTTTGGGTCCAAGAGATAAATTTACCGGTATCGGAGATGGTTGTACCGCGTGTTCGTCGAAGGCAACGGGAGAGACAGGAATTGCAATGTTCGATTTAAAGTTAAAATATTTTTTTTTTTCGTATAAGGCCAATGACCGTGCAACCGGAACAACGAACAACATACAATCTGACGTACACATGATATATTTTGAGCTTAAGATACATTCCAATTGTTTTTCGGAATATATTAGCTGTTCAGAGACTTAAGTTACAGTTAAGCTCATTATAGCCGTCACACCATTTAAAACTCTGTTAGAGTCGAATTCGGTATATTTTTGCGTAACATCTACTCTTTATTTTCCATTTGTGTTTCATTTCCAAGTCGATATGTTTATAATTTTAATTTATTTAATAAGAAATTTAGGCACGTTTTCGATAAGGTAATACGTTTAACAGACATGAGTAATTAAGAAGTCCGAATAGTTTTGGTGATTTATAAATTATTAGCAACTATCCACTTGAACATTAGTGTACCATTAATATTATTAATACTATGAAAAACATGTATATTGTAATAGAGATTAGATAATTTCTTACGAATTTATATCTTTTTTACATTTATTTCGTGATAGCTGGTGGATGAATAAGGCCAATTTTATAAATTTTACATTTTTAAGGACATATAAAAGAGGATTTTAATATAATTCTCATTTTTAAAAATCCATTAGGAATGTAAACACCCTAGCTGTAGGCAATAATTGGTGACGTTCATAGCAGTCCCTATGCAGGAAAACGAACATAATTGAATGTACAAGTACTGATTTGAAATGTGAACTTTCTACAAAATACAGTTGGAGCTTATCTCCAAGTCATCTTGCCAACATGTCCAAAAAATTAGGGATTATATCATATATTCACAGAGGTATACAATGAGTAATAAATTAAGCACATAAATAATAAGTCACTGTGATGAAATGCCCCTAAAAGTTAATAAATTTAGAAAACTATTAAGTTTTAATTTCTTCTGTTATTTTATTTTTTGCATATATGCGAAATTACCAATGCCATCCCCAACGACATTCATAACTTTTCATATTGTGAAAACTTCTCTGAGCATTTGTATTCAGTTTACTGAAACTTTGACATATATCCACTAACATCCCGCATTGCACCGGACAAACAATAAAAGAAATAGAGACGGCCAAAAAGCACTCAAGTAAAAATTTATCGATTTCTAACAATACTTCTAATAACATTATTACAAAATCACATTGAAATCTTTTCATATGAAAGTACTTAAAGTATGTTACAATGAATTTAGTTCGAAATGTTTTGTTTTAAATATAAAAAAAAATTACAGCAATCATACTAATTGAATATTTACTATGGCTATTTAGGAAGCGGTCAGGATATGATCAGATCTTGTCTGTCTAATATGCTATTTGTTAACCATCAGTATATAGCGGTTTTATTCGGATTTGTCATTATACGAACAGACACTGGCATCACCTATGCAAACATAATATCTCTATATACGAGTACATAGGTTAAGGATACCTTCAAGTGTTATAAACACATACAGACATACAGTAACTTGATATATATATAAAGATTACATTGTATGTATGTCAGCGACAGGACTCTTCATAAACAGCTGGAGCGATTTGAATGTTATTTTTGTATGCATTTGAGTGGCGCATCGAATGTTTTTAATTTACAAATCACACCAGCAGATGACGCTGCAGTCGGAATCTAGTTTATGAAAAAAGAGTATCTATAGCTTTAACAACCTCATACTTTTCTCTCCGAGCACAACTCATGTACACGCAGACGGAGTCGCGGTTAAAACTAGTTAAAATATAAAATTAAACAAAACCGTCTTTTGGACATGAGATATTATTGTACTAAATCAAACAATTTATACTCTTTTTACAACGTGTTTGATTGGTCTCGAGGAAAGCTCTTAAAATTTTATGATAAATACTTTTGTTACACTTGACAAGGGTTTAAGCAGTTTTATTATAAAAAAATCTTATTAATTCCTTAAAAGTGTCTGTTGTTGGAAACAAAATTGCTTTGAAAAATAAAGTCTGTAGTTATTAAATGTTGTTTCGGGTCTAAAAGTGTATTTGATTTCGCCTTTTCACGGAATTCATTATAAAGGAAAACCCACGTACAATCTAAATTTGTTAAACTAAGGGCCAATTTGTCTCTTCTTTACAAGGGTATACATAGTTTGTTGTTCTTTGTTTTCGATAAAGTATTATTTGTTTGGAATAGTAAGTCATTAATATTCGCCCGAAATGTGTCTAAAGCAAAGACACTCTTATGAATCTAAAACTTAGTAATCGAGAATGCTGACTCACAGCTTCTTACTAAGTGTTGTTTGAATTCTAAGTTACCTAAACAATAATCTAATATTGTAGTTATCAATCATAACCAAGTAACCTTTACAACTACACACGGTATACACTTATGATTGTTCAAATAATGCAGAAGGAAATTTTGATAAATGTTTATGTAAGTTGTTATCGTGCTTTCTCACTGGTTTTATAAACCAAACTTGCTACATGTTTGGAAATAAAAAGATTTATTTGAAAAAGTTACATTACAATGTGATGCAATTCCGTCGATATGTCTTGTAACAGAAATACGATACCTCAAAGAAGGTTAATTATTGCTAGCGTGGGCTTGTTAATTTGGGGACAATTTGGGTATGCATATAATCGAGCTGTCACATTAACAGGCTTCGTTATTTGCATATATATTGCACTTATAGGCAGCCATGGCGACCTACTGCGAACCCTTTCAGTGACATTTACAGTTGAAGGTTAGTTATAATATAACTTATGGTCTTTAGTTAGATGCTTCAAATTTTTGCTAAAATCTAACTTCGAGTTAAATAAATTTATGGGTAAAATAACGCAAACACAATATATTTTAGTAATAAAGTCATACCATATAAAAACGAAGTCAAGTATTGTACTGTTTGTACATAAGACGTGTTCACAGCCATTTAATGAAGCGATAAACATATCTCGTCACGTCAACAATTCAAAAAATCCTTAACAGTAAGAAGTCAATGCGTCATATTCTAATTTTTAGCATAAAGACCTAAAATACCCCAATAAATTAGCAAGCAAAAAAGTGTTTATTTTCAATATGTTTTCAAAATAAATCTTAAACCTAAAAAATAAATATGTTATACAACGATTCCTATACAATTAGTTATTAATGTAATATAAAAAAACCATTGTCATGTAACATCTCAAAAATGGCGATATTGCTATAGGTTGCTAATAACAAGGGTCTTATTGGATGTATAAGAATTGAAGTTGCCATGTTAATATTGATTTTTATACGCGTCTGCAAATAATATAAAAAGCTTGCTCTATCTTTGGAAATTAACAAAAAAAAAACAATACAATAAAAAATCTTGCATTTAGGGAAAATTTGCAGTTGAAACAATATGCTATTTATCAATAACGAAAGAAGAGAAAAGGAGTTTATTGCTATCCAAAAATGTTTATTAATGTCTTTCCCAAAAGTATAAGTATAAATAAGTAACTCAAAAGAAGACTGTCAGACGTATCAATAGTGCAACGATATATTCCATACTTTTTATTCAAGTAAAAGGAGCCATGTATTTCAAAAGTAAGGAACTGTAAAGGAACTGTTCAACTTTAGCCTCAACAGTTCATTCTTTACTTCTGTATTCATTCATCACAAAGTTTTATACAGTAGGTTTTTTGTTTAATCAAGACATGTAGGAGTCAGGACATGTTTTGCAAGACTGACGACGGTTTACAATTGTTTGTATTGACGCCAAGTGGCAAACAAAAGTACGCGCACGAAAAGAGGCTATGAGGCTTTCTTTTTTTATCAGTCAAAATCTTGACATAATTTACTTACTACGGGATTTACTGCATGTAATCTAAATCCAAATTTTCTAGGTAAATACTAGTAATTTTTTTTAACCATACCAAGGACGCAAATAAAAAAAAATGTTTCTCAATGTACTTTTATTTTATTATAACGCAATACTGTAACAATGTCTATAGTTTTCGATGAAAATGTCACCTGTAAATAAAATCTACTTTACTTCTACAGGCTTTTGTTAAAATTATAAATTAAAACTTATAATAAACTTAATAATAAAATCTAAAAGTTCTTCGTTAAACATGGAGGACCCTTTTTCAATTTCAATCGAAAATTTTAATGGAAAAACTTCCGTTTTCATGGTTGTCAAAATTAAAGCACAAAAATTCTTAGGTTAATTATTTATATGAATAATTAGCCTAAGAATACCTTTAATATGATCTAGTGTTGCGGGTAAGAAAAAAAAAAAACGAAATTTTTTATATGATTTTTATATGATGGAACTTCTGACTGATTTAGAAATCTTATGCCGGCAACCACATTTGATTTTCAATAACTAAAAGTTTGACGTCCAAAGCTGATGATGAATTTAATTTTTAAGTGATTTGTTTTCATTTTAAAATGTATTAAGAATATTTTCTTTTAAAACATGCATGCACATGCAGGATAAATGAGGAAGTATGAATTTATCTTGTACAGAATACAGAAATTTCATAATTTTTTGTATGTATATATATTGTTATATATATTATTAATGTTAATGTCATTGAAAACTTGTACACGGGATTCAACAGGAAGTTGATCCTTTAAGAACAACACTGTTAGTAACAAATAAGATTTATTTGTATTTTTAGAGTTCAACGAACATTTTGATTGCTTAATTAATGTGTGGTTGTACTGCAATAAAATCTAAATCATTTGCCGGATCCAAGGCGAACAACCACAATATATTATTACACGTAATAAATTTAATTGTTTACAAAATATTGTGAATTTTAATAACCATTAAAGGTGAACAATACAGAATAAGGTTTATTCAAATATAAACACTAAAAAACAGATAATTTAATCCTTAAAACATCTGAACGTCTTAAAATATAAATGAACTAATATGTGTTGTATAAAAAAGAGGTATTTATTTAACGAAAGTTTGTATTCAGCTATACATGTTATTTTATTTTTATTAAAAATGCATCAATGTTTTCACATTATGCTAATACAAGCTTATATGATAATTAATTTAACCCGTTTTTCTGCAATCTGGTTTATGTCGACGTCCACTCTGCGGATGTGGAGTCAATTAAAATAACTATGACTAATATAGAAAATATTGTAGGTTTATTATTACAGGATGTCTGTCTTATAATGAATTTTCAACAATACTTTGTGTTTCTTGTGACAACTTACCTTAGAAATAAGCATTTGAGTGAAAAACTCCTTTAAAATATGGTAGTTTTTGAGAACAATTTGGACATAAAAATAATTAAATACCAACTGGTTGAAGACAGTTGTTCTTGTGTTGTAGTGATTTGAAAAAAATATGTTATTTTATAAATGTAACCATTGAAATAAAAAAAAATATCTATACATTTATAAGATAACCTCACCATAAAAGGGATATCGTGTTTGTAAGGTTTGAGAAATAATAAACGAAGATTTAGATATGGTTTTATAAACAATGTTGTTTTTTTTTTTAGATTTTTAGTTTCGTTTTTATAATATAAAAATATTATTTCAATGAGAGGAGGTCCTATAGCATCACGGCTGTCTAGTATCTTGTTTGTCAATGGTACTCGTTTTATGTTTTTGATGGTAAAATTTGAAATGAATTTTAAAATGCAATGGTTTTCAGAAACTGTGCTTGGAAACAGAAAATTTAATGAAACCGGATTGGTCAAATCCTTTGACGCATTCATAAAGAGTTTTTTTTTAAATCCGGGACAAAAATACTTTACTCTTTTAAATGTTTGTCACATATTTTGTGTTAGAAGGTTTAAAAGGAAAACTTATGTTTTTATTTTATTTTATTTAAATTTAAACAGTTTTAACTCTATTTTTAAATTTTGCTTGGTAAAAAAAAACCAAAATATTCTATTCTCTATTATGTTAAAAAACCTTATAATATTTCCGACATATAAATCTCAACAACTTTACATATATTTTTACATTTATACAAATTTAAATACACATTAAATTAATAAAAAGTAAACAAATAATAATAAAATACATCCGGTCGGCTAAACCTCGTCGGAGAAACCCATGTATTTAACCGTTATATATTCCTTTTATGATACTTTTTGAATAAGTTTAAAAGCGAGCTACAGGATTGTTTCATACTGAGTTAAAAATGCGACCGTTAAGATAAGAGAAGTTACGGCGCCGCTGTCTAAGTCCGGATCTTTAGAGAATGCAAAGTGACTAAAATATTTTCAATGTCCGATGCAAATTTACCGAAGCTTAAAAATTTTGTGATTCGTTCAAGTATTTAAAACGTGTAATGCACTCGATTTTATTATATGCAATTTTGTTTTATAATTACATACAAATGTTGATGACGACAAGGAAAACAAATAAAAATATTTTCTTGGACATTCAATTGAAATATTTTAAATATCTGGATGAATTTAATTTTTATTCTATTTCATTCACAAGTAGATATATGAATATTGAAATGTCTTTTATTTTCAAGAAATCTCAGATATCAGATAGTTGTAACATTAACCGTGACTTGACCCCATTACATCTCATACTTAGAAAAATCAAAATGTTTCTACCTTAAAATAGTGAACAAGTTTAGTACAATACTATTCATACGTACGAAATAATTGCCCTTCAGTTTAATTATACTATTTTATAACACGATTATAAAATAATTATATCATTCAATTTAAAATATTATTCCTGTAGTTGTAAATAAGTTCTATAAAACTTTAAGGATTAAACCGCAAGGTTTTGTATTAATCACTTCCCAGTTTTTAAATATAATAAGAAATATTAGACATAATAGATAAATTGACTGCATTTTTATTATCTTCAAATTAGCTAAAGGTTATCAACATATATCAAATGCGTTCCGTAAATATTGAAAAATGACGTATCATTTTCCAATAAGATTGAAATTTATAATGAATATTGAAGATTGATAAAATTTTGACAACATTACATAGGATAATTTATTTAGTAATGGACATATGACATCATTTATTCATCAAAACGGAATTTATGAATAGTTCATAGAAGTGCAACGATACTAAAGAATAAATTAATGAATAATATTAAATAAATTTTATACATGTAGGATTTACGTGATCTTCTTAATGCATTGTATATTTTCAGATTAAATTAAGTTTGAAAAAACATTGTCTCACTGATTGTTCTAGTCATTTCAAAAATAGTAGGATGTGTTCTTCTACTGGTACTTATTAAATATAAATTTCCTCACATGTATGACCAAAATTAACTAATCTCATCCCAAATAAAACATACATGCATTTTGTTTCATTAAACAATAATAATTGCAGATCACTACTACGTCCCAAGAGTAGTGTAAATTTTAAAATATATATATTCTTTTACTATTCCATTATTATATTTTAAAATATGTGTTTTTTAAACTTAATTTTATTTATTTGATATAAAATGGGCCGATGAACCTATTAAATGTATAATATCTAAAGATTTATCCACCTACATTGACATAGTTCATAGCTTGATTTCTAATAGGATACGGTACACTTATTTATGGGCATATTTATTAAAACACAACGGTTTTCTTCATATCCTTAAGCTCTTTCTAATTATAAAAATATTATAAATATGTTGAATAACAATAAATATAAAATTCCTTTTGAAATTTAAAACTCATTTCGTTTGTCGTAAATATTGATGCTATACCAGACGACTTTAAGCATTTTTATTACATTAATATACAAACAGAAATACACTTCATATTTATTATTAAGATTTTTCTCATACATAAATAAAAATTATATATTTTTCTCTCACGACAATTAGGTGCCACTATTTAATCACTTGTGATCTGAAACACTCATTACAAAATATTAGAGTTAATTTTATTTTTTCCATATGAGCTCTATATAAAAATGCTTATTTTATAACACAAATGATTATAAATCTATGTATTACAATTTAGGCTTATCATTTTGTTATATGTTTTTGTCAGCAGATAGTATGGCTGTGAATTGAAATCGAGCACGACTTTTGAAATCCTGAAACATATATTTTGTACTAATTAAAAAATAAAACAACGAATGTTGCAGACATTTCCAATTAGAATGCAAAACGATATTATATTTAATCATAATAACAAAACGGAACTATGATTACGTAATATTTATTTATATTTGTTTATGAGCGGCCTTGTCGCGATGTGGCAATTTGATTAACACTTTTTCGCCGTTTCCCAGTTTATAATTCCACGTTACTTGTTATGGAAAATAAAAAATTACCTGAAGTAGTGTATAGTTTGCATTTTTGTACTAATTATTACAACAAATTCACATTTATGTACAACAGATACAAGTGCATTTTAGGTGGTAACAGTTTTTCAAAGTCTCTGTTTTTGTAACATATATAAATGTGTCATGAAAGTAAATTTTTTATAAGAATCTTTTAATGCTTATATTGGTCAAATATAGAATAAATAAAAATTACTTAGAAAAAAGTAATTACAAAAATATCTTACAAAAATCTTTTTTTAATTTTTTTTTGTATTCACATATACATAAATGTGTATTCCAAATACTGGAATGCATATATACACGTTAAAAAAATTAACAAAGTGAAATAAGTAAATACAAAATCAAACTACCCACTTAACTTTAAAATGATTATTATGTATTTTGATCGTTTTTGACGGTGCCATTAAAACGAGGCAGTTAAGGTTTGATAACCGAAGCGTAATAAATAACCTAAAGGCTGTAGAGAGTTCATACGAAATGACAGGTCGTTATTTCACTGAATATATTCATATGACAGAATCCCAATCGCCCACACGGTTTGGAGTACGGATTAAAACTTATGAGCATTATATTGTTAGTTTACTAAATAGAAAAAATATACCATAATTAAGTTTTTACAACAAAATATTTATAACTTAAATAATAAAGTAACCTATGAAATAATTTTAATCCATTTGATTATCTTAAAACGTTGCTTTTCAGTAGAGAGCCAAAAAACATTTTGATTAATTTATTTATCTGTTTCGACTATATTTTCTGATTTATGTCATTCTTGTTTTTTTTTTGCAAAATGAAATTATAATATTTTATGTAGACAGAAACAAGAAAAATGTGTCTCGTGTTAAAACGCTAAAGATAAGAATCTTTGTTAAATATTTTTTTCATAGCGATATATTTATCAAACAAGGTATTATAGAAATATATTTGCATAAGCTTTTGTTACATAAGACAACCGCTAATTTGGTTTTCGTATAAGATCTATTATCATTCTTTAAAAGGATGGCAATAAATTTTATTTTCGACAACAGTAAAATTGTCTACATCACATACAATATATTTTTTATTCCGGAAAATGTTATAACTGATTTATTTTAAACATTTAATTCTGTAATACAATTTATCAAATTATGGCATGTTCATTGAATTGGTTAATCGACTGCTATATATATTCTTGTCAATTACTTACAAGTCTCTAATTTAGAATATAATTTAACTAAACTTAAGATAATTTCAGACAGGTTTCACTATAAATCATGTCTGAAATATGTTTGTATTGTAAAATTAAATATATATTCGTATCCCAACATATAGTATATATAA
>DVQP01001413.1:0-15635 GCA_018231745.1 Danaus eresimus
CCTTACTAAGACCTTAATCATCAATTCATTTTGAAATTGTTTGACTCAGTTAACATTCAGACTAATCTGTACTGGAAATAAATTACACATTATTACGTTAATAGATTTATATATAAAGGAACGTTTGCTTAATATTAGGTAAGCTCGATTCATTAATACCTACGAAGTAAATATAAAGCTATTAAAACAAGTATATCTTTATCGTGAAATATTTATTATTATAGATTAAATAATATAAACAATCTCTTTGTATTAAGTATTGTGAACCGCTACTTTGACTTCGTTACAAAATAAAGGCTTTCATTACAAAATAAAAGTACAAACAACACGGAAAACCGATTAGTAGCTTGGGCAAAGCACCGTTGTCTATGCTCTGCGGTCTTGGCATGGCAGTGCTAAGTACAAACCAGCTTTTTCTATCATAAAGAATAATTATAAATAGCTTTCAGACTGTATGCCTTGCTTAACGTTACAAACTGGTATGAATGTATGCACCTTTGTAGGAGCTTTGTAATTTTAATTTGGCACCGACATTTTTAACATCTTTCATTCACAAATCCTCTGAAATAGGAATTTATCCAGCGAATTACGTATGACAAACGTTTAAACTGTAGGCCTTAAATAAACGATGCATTATTACAGTAGGCCTCGTGTCAAATCTACATATGTTTTAATAGATTTCCTTATATTTGTATGCAACTTACAGCTTATATAACTTTATCTTTCCTTTATCCAAAGCACTTTGATTTCAAAATAGAATTCCGTCTTACTATGGCGTGAATAATGACGAATGTAATGAAGTGGTCATAAATTCGCAGCATTACCGGCCTAAAGGTTAATCGCACTGAAGCTATCAACGGAATTGATTCTTAATAACAGTCTTTATCTGAATTTTAAAGTGATCATGAGAAATAATTAACATCTAACCGTCTTGCCTTATTATAATCATTCCTCAGAGTTCGTTCACACCATCTACTACAATAAAATTACTAATAAAAAAGTTCTTCGAATAAAATTTATTAATCAGAGACAATTATCGTACAAACGGACACAGTTCATATCACTGGCGACTTGAACGCACGTGCACATCGCGATTGCATTGGCAATTAATTGCCTTATTTCTATATAATATTGCGAAATTACTTATAACAAATCCTCCTCGTTCAACATAACACCATTAAGGAAGAGAGATATTAATGAGATACTCCCCTTATCTAACGACCGATCTAACCCACGCAGGAGATTGCATGTAAGAGGTTTTCATTCATAACTAGTAATACCGGTGCACTCGGCTTATATATCTAAAGCATTTCGATCAGGCAAATGGGCTATTGAATTACTGGTGAATTCTTAAGTTAAGATAGTTCACAGATTTATTAAATATAAAGAATATATACATACATGTAAATAACTTTAATTATTTTGCAAATATAAATCACGTATGCTCAAGATATAACAATTAATACGATGTTTATCTCTCTCCGTGTCACAGGCTTTCTAGCGACATCTGGAGATGAAACATGCGATTAGTTCTTGGAAAACTAACAATCATTCTACGTCTGGCTTTTAGTCTCGCCGTATAAATTGTCATGTTGTTAGACTGGTTTCATCTAATGGATGAATATTATTAGGTCCGTGACTTGACTCAAAAATGTGTTATGTAAAGACTGTCGAATGTTACATAGCCTTATTGTAAAAACCATTAACTCCAAGTGAAACTTCTAATAAATGTTTCGTGTTTCTTGGAGCAAAACCGTATGAGGTAACAGACAACATATTCCGATATACGATATACTTGATACTGGCTCAATATTAGTTAAGTTGTTTATTGGGTCAGAACAGTCCCTTCGAATGACAGACCTTCGGCCAACTCGTAGTTTATGATACAATGAAACAGGTACACGGAATTTAGAAACAGATTTATCGTGATACGAAATTATATTTTAAAGCCAATGCCAAATAGAATTCTCATTGTAAATGTTGTATATAAACGTGTCAGATTAATTCTTGTTACGTTACTTGGAATTATTCAATGTAACATTTAACAACAAACTGCGCAACGTAGTTGAAATACAGTATCGATTCATTATAAAAAATATTTTGTATACAATTATTAATATATAGATACATATTTATATAAAAATATATTTAAATATTTTGTGTCTTTGCATAAATTAACGTTCACTTTTATATTTAAATTCATATTTGTTCATAAAATATTGTGATGATAAGTTCTTTAACTACAAAAGACCCACCCAATCTTGCAACCTGTATTTCGGCCTTGAGATATCCAACGGTTTGCCCTTTCATCGCATTTGGACATCCATAAATTTTAACCTCCTCTTATAACAAACTTTGTTCGTTTGGTTATTTTATTTTATCTAAAAAATTTTATAACACAATGTTTGAAATAGATTTGAACGTTCTAAATAGACGAACTAATATAATATGGGATTAATAGCTGTTGCAAATCATTATAATGAAATTAGTTATTAATGAATGTATATAAAAGTCTTGTTTTTACAAAATTTTACAAACAATTAAATTCAAAACATTGCAAACCATTGTATAATCGCGAACAAAGTCCTTATAGTTTCAAGATGCTTACCGAGCCGGTGGCTCTGACACAAGTGTCTTGTATCATCATTACACGGTACTAATGGAGTTCGATAATTATTTTTACCAAAATAAAACCCGATTTCTCTAAATAACATAATATTAAGCCAAGTTAAGCGTGGCAAGTTATTGTTTCCAGCTTTGTGATTGGCATTGGTTATTTGAATCTCTACCTATTTTTTTCGATCCGTTAAGCTTTACATTTAGAACCGGCAGAGTTTTGATATATTAACCCACCGGTTTTCTAAAGTCCGTGCAACTTTCTCATAGAAGTTCAACTTTTAGTTGCTGCTTTCGTATCTGCCATTTTTGCAAAACAACAGGAATAACCGTACCAAAAACCTATCTTTCATTATTTCGTCATCACTCTTATTATAAGATAGGTCTTGACTGAATACCTCACTGATCAATGATGTGAATATATCAATATAAAACGTAAATTCGTAAGGAAAGGTCAGAAATAAGATTACATAAGCATATTTAGGTAATATTATGAGTTATTTTAGTCTAAAATAAACATACAAGTTCAAATATTTATGTATGAATACTAAATGCGTAGTTTTTGCATATTATTTATAATCCGATATTAGTATTCATGAACAGTTTTAAACAGGCGCTTGTTTATATGGAACATTTTCGTACTCGCAAACAATAATTCAATCAGAATTTCTAATTTGCATTTACCTTTCATCAAGCTGTTAGAGTAGAATGAAACTAGAACACTCAAGGGCGAACAATTAACATTATTCCGGATGAAACCAGAGATGGCACAAAAACATGCACTAATAAAACAAGTTCCGCTGCGAACAGCTTTTTAAATGCGATTTCATCAATACTTGAGATATAAACATGTTAACCTATATAGTTTCACGGGAAAGAAAACAGGTGAATCGCATATTCCAATAGTCAACTCGTAACTTACTTGAGCAAGGTGAACGAGCTGCAGTGATGCCCGTGAAAGTCACAGTTTTGTCGCATTAACTTGTTCCGGCCCGTTTGAGCTTAGAAATTCCGTACGTTCAGACTTTTCATATTTTCTTTTTAAGTTAACGGATTTTTGTTTTTCACATCATAAAACTATATTTGACCGTACATTCAAAATATAAATTAATTACTTTTATAACATTCGCTTATATTTGGATTCGTTAATTAAATGAAAATTACAAAGAAAAAGAATTGCCGAAGTAAGGATATTTTTTTTATACTGCGCTTGAAAAAATCTGATTATGTAGCAATTATATTTTATTAAGAAGAGTTACTTAGGGATTGAAATATTTCTATTGTAAGCACACAATAGAAAAGTTAATGAGTTATAGCCCGGGGCCTTATAAGGACGGAGTAAGTAATGAGATAATACTAACCTTTTGTACACACTTTGATTTATTATTGCTATGTTATCTTTATTAAAACAGCGGTATGATATGAAGGTGAAGATATTTTTTCATAAAATTCTCTTATCTATCAGAAATATAAAATTTTCAAACGAACGTTGCTGAATGAAATGAAATATACTAGAGAATCGCTTGAACTAAAGAAACAATCAATTGATATAGTAATAATAATAAAAAAACAAAAACTTTGGATTTCGTATTTCGGTTTGTTACGCAAATTATTGTGTGAGATTTACTAAGTACGTTAATTATTTTTCCCAGCGGATTACTTCGTACTGTCGCAGGTCTAGTGGCCACACCTTAATTTAACTCACTATCTTAACCTTTCACTAATATAATTCTATTCATATAATCATTTACAGCTACTATAATGTGATCAAAACTCTGCGGATTGAAATGTTAACCTAAATAACTTTAAATGCAACTCAAAACCATGCAATGGGCTTTTTATGATATAATTATCATATGTATATATAATTTAAAATGTTTACAAATTTTATTTGTCTCATACCATATCTCAACATTCTGTTACTGATTGGATTTGCAAGATGACATTTAAAACAACATAGTTTGTGTTTTCACTTAATATACATAAGTTTTATTGAATTTCGGTGAAAATTACAGAAGAATTTTCAATATAAATTGTTATTTTTTTATTTATTAAATTTAATTTTTGCTCACATTCAAAACTTTGAAAATCGAGCTGGATGCTACAGTGGAGAGCATTACCTATATAAACTGGATAAAATTTCATTATTTCAGCCTTATTTCAGCTGAAACAAAGAGGCAAGAACTAAAAAGTTTGACTAAACAAACTTTTTATATACACGTAAGAAGCTCATTAAGCATGCATTCTACACAGTAAATCTTGAAGGAATTGCATTTCTATTTCTGCTAAAAGCTAATTAAATTGATATCATATCTGACACATTGGTTTGACAACTGGTCAAAGTGAACCTGACAAGCATTACGTATTCAAGTCTCAGCTCGGCGCACTTCAATTCCCCGAAGACAACCTGTTTGTAATATATTACATGCTATAAATGTTTGTATCATGACTGTATAGGAAATTTTTCGGAAAGGATTTGAACAAATTCCGTCTTTTTTTATAGAAGTTATTATTCTTTTTCTAAATAGTAACGACGTGTGTGAGATTTTGTTTATACAAACAGATTCATCAAGACATTTATTTCCTAGATGATCTCTGAAGCTGTATGTTTGCGTTTAGCCATTCAAATTATTAATTTATAAAGAGTTTACTTCCTATTTCCATCTGCCAAAATGTGTTTTTTTTTTTTTAATAACATGTAATTCTAATTTTATTGTATGCTATTCCTTCTTTCTCATTCCCATAACAACATATTTTCACGTTTGTCACATTAAAGCCTCGTACACATCATGGACTATGATATGTAGTCAATATATAATACCGACATAAATACTTAAAATGAAGTAACATATCACGTACTTTTGAATACCATAGTGGCAATATAATCTGTGGGAGCACTGTCTGACAGGATGTGAATGGGCGTCCAGCAGCCGCGTTGAATGTGTATGGCCTGCTAATGTCATTGTCAGTCATTTTGTTATACTGGTTAGTTACCACCTTTGTATTTAAATTTGTAAGTTTAAAGTTACACATCAATACCAACATAATTTAATGCTTCGAATGATTTATGTGTGATCGTCGTTCTTTTCTTGTACACCTTTGTATTGTAGGAATTAATGTTATATAATTATTTTATTTCAACTTGATAATGATAATCTCAATGAAACCTATTTAGTCGTGACCTCGGTCATTTTTCGTAAAAAAAAATCTATATATTTTTTTATAAAATTTTACTAATAATTATAAAGTATTTTTTTATTGTTCTAGATTTTAAATTTTCGCTACAACGATATAGTATTTTAAACATTATTAACTATTCTATAAACCAGTAGTATTTCACAGAAATATAAGAACTCCATAATTTATGTGTTTCTCAGTATCTAAATACACACTTTTACACACACGTACAAGACGTTTATGTGTTGTACGTGTGTTGTATGGACAAAAGCTCCGGAATCGATTTTATAGAATAAAAGTAAAAATATGTATCATTCCATCCACTTCAATCAGTATATGGACATGAATAAATATTTTTATAATAAGTCTGTACTAACACATAAGTCTTTTAAATCTCAAAAATCAAGGTTTCAATGACAAATAAATATGTTCCCCCAGGAAAGGAGCAAACACTACAAAATTTCCATAACAAACGATTCCGCGGAAAAATGTAATACAGAAATCATATTAATATTTAGTCTAATAATATAGAGGTATCTCTATTTTCTAGTCTTACCCTGCATGAAACTGAGATTACATACCACAGAGTATTCAAGAAAAGCAGTATAGATTCAATGAACAATGGGTACCTGGGAATTTCTGAATAGTAATGCGTATGCCGACTTAACTGTATTGAAGGAAGCAAAATTACGTTATAGTTCCCGTTAAATGCACCGTGCAATATTGAACCCGTTATTAAATGTTCTTCCGCATACACTATAATTAAATTTTGAATGTAGTTATCGCTTTATATTCAAAAGGCCTCGCTTTATTAATAACTGTTTGCTCATTTTAGTTGCCAAAACGTACGTGTGCTTCCGAGAAAATAAATACTGAACAGTTAGTTTGAAAGCAACCTATTTTTTATGTCCTGCTTTGTACAATATATAATAGATTGTTTATAAATAAAAGTATACACGCTTTTTATACCGGAAAATTTACGGTTCCCGTGGGATTATTCCCAGTATTTATTAAACTTAACTGCATTATCAGTAAAAAAAAAAATCAAAAATAATAGCTAACCTTCATTCAATTTCATTTGTGTCAGCATTAAAAATGTAATATGTCTCTGACATTTAGAACCAATTTTAAAGCAAAGGTCGAATGTAAACAATAGTTAGGTTAAAGCGAGTACATTTTTAAAACGACCGCTGATGTCCAATTGAAGGTAACGTGTTTCTTTCTCTTCGCGTTAAAGCTTCCCTAATCAATTCAACACACATCAAATAATGAAAAATAAATAAAGATTTCATAGTGTTAATAACAATGTAGAGTCGAAACATTCACGATGCTTCATTTTGAATACTGTGTATAAAAAACTCGTTAACGATTATTTTTGATAAGTAATGATTGTTTAAAATTGTTTTCAATTTTCAGTTGCTACTAAGAAATTTAATAAAAGTTAGTGTGGAACAACCGAACATATATTACAAAAAAATATTTTACTTTATATAACTTAAATATAAAATGTAAGCATATTCTGAACGTATACAATATTTAAGACCGCTCATATCAAAAATTTCTCGTATGCAAAAACCTGTTGGTTTATTAAGAGTTAGTTCACAAGGAAATGGTGTGATGTCGTGCGTCTTCCCTTCCGATATAAACTATAATTAACATATCTCCGGTCGATGTAATGTATGGTAATTGTTTCTGCATTCATTGTCTTCGGGAAATTAAGTATAGGGAAATATATGTATTGATGTGACATCATTATTGAGTTTTAATCAAGGAAATTTTAAAACTGTTGTATATTTGCGAACTAGCTTAGGTTGGAATTAAATTAAGCAAACAGCTATTCTATCAACGCTTACATACTAACATTGAAGGAAGCAACTATTTATTTTCAGTGTAATTATTTCCCATATTATTGATTTTCCAATTCATAACTGTAAGCATCTGGTCGACAACCTTTATTGTGTGCATGCACGCATGTGACGTTGCATAATTAGCTGAAAGGCGTATAATGAAAGCGCTTGGAGGTCTGTGTGGGTGACAAACACCTAACACCTTACAAACAGACAGGTGGCTGTCAATAGTTATTTATAGCGATAAATTCAATGTCATCTTATAAGGCACATATTATGTATTAGCAATTCTTATTTCATCACGAACTCATATTTAAAATAACTTGTCTTAATTACATTCTTAGATAAGAATAACATATAATATCTATTGCCAACTAAACACTACGTACTGCGTAGGAAAGTGGCGCTGACAACTTTGCAATATAAAAAAAAATTCTCAACTGACTTCTTACAATGTAACAAAATTAAAATGTTAATTTGTGATAAATTTTTTATGTCATCGAGTTGTCTTATTACAATATCTTTAATTTATTTCATTGCGTTTAATTTTATTTCAGTTATTTATATCTCTAAAATGAAAGTTACACTGCAATATATTTTTCTTAGAAAGTTTGCAGAAAGTAATGATTTTTTGAAATTTCATAGACGTCTTAAACAAAACTTTTATTTCCAAGTTTTAGGTTTTAAACAATTCGATTTTTCGATAGAATCAATGAAATAGGAATATACTTTACTTTTTTTTAAATTAGACTTATTATAAAAGGTAAATAAATTAAATACGTGACTTGCGAAAATCATTACAGATCTGTCAAGCAAATGTTATTCAGTTCTAAACTTTTTATTTCAAACTCAAAAAATATAAACGAATTTCAGTAATTTAACGCGTATTATGAAAAGGAAATTTGACATTGAGCTATAAATTTAATTTCTTGAGGCTACAATAATAGTCAATGTGTTTTTAAATGCTTATAAATTCTTGTATACAATAAGTTTTATAGATATTCTTAAAGGTTTTTCGATCATAGGCACTAAAAAAACAAATCTAACATTATTTGTAGGAAAATGTATTTCTTTACTTGGACTTTTACTATCTTTCTGTGGAATTCTGTTGCATACGTTTTGTCTTACTATTTGTTAATTTATTTTAAATCTTAAACTGGCATTATATAACTTCTCTTTAGATTTATCAATAATTTAAGTTTGTTTATAATATTATTTTTATAAAATCCTTTTAGAGGTGAGATCTGATAACGTTAGAAAGTTTTATCTCGTAAAAAAATAATATCATAATCGATTAATTATCCGGTTATACTCTGAATACGATACATTGTATCGAACATTTACATTAAATACGATACATTATGTCAACCATTTAAGGTCGCGATTAAGATTACGATTTGCTTTCAAAACGAAATTCGATATCATTACGTAAATAGGTTTGCGGAATTCGCAACCACGAGGTTACGAACATTAATGTAACATTCTTCCTACATATTTAAATTTAAAATCGATTACAGATATATCGTTTCAATAATCTGTTTCCGAAGGTCTAATCGATATCCGTTAAATTCTGTCTATAAAAACATTGACCTGCAAAATAATATAAATTTTATTAACTTACGAGTAATCGTAAATCTTACAGTACTTCAATGAAGAGTCTTTGTTAAATATATAAGTCTTTCCTTTTAGTTAACCGAAGCTACTTAAACTTTATAGCAATGTAACAAACTAAGCATAAAATGGAGACTTAATTGCTGACTGCTTATACTTACTCATTCTATCATTAAAACATTACCCAGAAGTAACAACTGAAGGTTCTAACCAAATTCCTTAACGATATAAAACTTTAAACCTATTATGTACTCCTTAAAATTAATATTAATATATTTATTTACATTAATTTTAAATATTAGCAGCTAGTATAATGCTGATCAAGACAACATCAAAGGCTCGCTTACGAGGTAGATCTTCCTTGACATTTGAGCCGTGATTGGAAACGTTAAGGGTTTTGAAAACAGAAATTATAATAATTATATTAAAAAAAAAAGGTCTGAAATCTTCGTTTATATTTAATTTTTAGAGTAATAATTGTGGTATATATACATGAAATCACTATACAGCTCAGGTGTAATGTCTCACGTAGAATGTAAGTTGTATCCAAACTAGGCAACCCTAACCACAAAGCGGTCGGATCCCGACGGGCGCGACAACTCGTCGCTTCCTCATTGCATTGCTGGCGGTTGTGCTAACAAATTGGCCGAAGGATGTTTAGATATTTTAAATAACAGCTACTTATAAAGACTGTAGCATTTATTGGAGCTGTTTAAAGCAGTAAAGAAATTACATAGAGAGGATCTCTTATACTTATAAGGTATACATTATTTACATATTATTCTCGATTATATCACATACAAATTGTTAATTAATTTGTGTACTAATGCTTGAACTTTATGCTTGAACTGATTATTTATTAGAAAAAAAGGTAACAAAACTAAAAACATTAATATAACATTTATAAATGTACTAAAACATATAAAAAACATATTTTTTTCTATATAGGAAATAACTATCATGTAATAGAATAGCGAAAGATGTGAATGATATTGAACAGAACAATAAAACAGCAAGACCTGTTTGGCAATTAATTTACGCCTTCTCAATATCAAACGTGACCTGTACAGAGATTGGACAAATTAAACGTTTTGATAACTGTTAACTTAACAGTTGATTGCGGGTCGTTGACCTAAGTTTTTAGCGTTGTATACTACTAGGTGTAATACATACATTTCTATGTAACATAACTGTCGAACAGAGTTGATTAACATGAACATTTTCTGTTTTAATAACAGTTTAAAGTTAATAATGTCTAGCCAAAAAATTGTTTTGGTAGAAAGAATTATGTAAATATTCCGGACACTTTCGTTTAAAATATTAGGTCAAGTATATAGAAAGAAACTTTTATTTTGTTTAGATCTTATCTGTTTAATGATAAACGTGTAATGAATGATATGATATAAAAAATACAGTATCTTTTATCGATAATCATTAATTATCTTTATACTATATATATTATTGAAAACAGAAATCATTCATCACTCTCACTTTGCGATAAATCCTAAATATTGTTCCACGCATTTTAAATTTAAATTAAAATAAATTTTCACTTTTATCATGATTCATCAACTTTAATCGAATTAGTTTCCATATAATCAAATTAAAAAATGCTTGCATGTCTATCTCTGAAATTAATTATTTAATTAAAATTTTAAATAATAACTAAATGAATTCAATTCTAATTTTTTGCAAATATTTTACTACATTTACAAAAGCATTGTTTTATAGAATAGATAGATGTTATTGATTGAAACGAAAAAACGTAACAACGTAACAGAGCTCTCCGTCGTCACAGTAATGAAATACATTAACTAATATTAAAGATAAAGATAAAATTATAATAAAAAATAATTAAAAATTGTAACCAATACGTATTATTAGTTACTAAGTTACATAAACGCTTTCACTTACAGTTTGTTCACATTTCAATTAAGAGTCAAAATGTATGAAACTAGAAAACAAGGAACATTTGTTCGCTAATATATTATGTAATCGCCGAATATAACGGTCATTGTAGTAAGGATTTGGCTTGAAGTCTGATTAGTTACACATTCAGATAACGGATATTTGGAGGTAGACAAAAGTTGCACGAAAAATTTTGAAATCTTTAAAAACGACAGGAGACAAAAAATCAAGAAATTATATGAATTTTATATTTGCCAAAACACGTATCTATATAAAACTAGAATATTAAAAAATATTATTCAAATTTAAAATATATAAAAGTGTTAGAAGGTCGTGAGACAATAGATAAATCAAATTCAAACATTGCATAATTATAGCTTCTATTCATACCCTCGACACCCACTGAGATATGCATCTGAATACTTTCACGCCTAAACACATCCACACGTAACAAGAGTTATTACGGCTGAGTCTCGTGTGGAAATATTTATTTAATATTAATACTCCAATAAAACGAAAATTATGTTTCTATAAAAAGGTCACAAACTATAGGTTTATAACCTTTAAGCGCTCTCTAACCTACTTACTATTCTCAATAATTAAAAATGTTTATAGTAGTATTTTCTATTACTTTTCTTTAAAACATAAGTAGTTGAAGTAATGACGCGCACCAAGGCGCATTCTGCCAGCATACAGCCGATACATCAGACAGATATGATCTGGACTCCTGTCACTCGGCTAAACTGTGCAATTACTCGCTAAATTAAACACATACCACCCACACGAAGTTCGCTTTAACGAAAACAAGCCCTCGACAAGTATTTAATATAAGCTTACATTAAATTATGAATTTAGAAAAAAAACTAAAGTACAAATAGTATATATTACTAAGACATATATTATTTCTTGGGTGGAAAGCAATCTACAATAGACACAATAATGGCAAAAGATTTTTGGTGTTCAAATAAACGGAGAATTTTTTTTTGTTACAGGAATGGATCGATGTAAATTTAGCTCTCACCTATATTAAACTATTCCCGAACTTATATTACGCACAACGAAAAGAATAAGAAAGAGACAAAACATTTGAAATTAAATTAAAAGAATAATATAGTTTCCCCTTTCAAGACCGTGAAACAAGTAATAGTTGAATCTATACCGAGTCGATTGTTACGACATAAAACATAGTAGAGAGAGATTATACTTCGTTACCTTTCTCTGGTCGTTAAACTCTCAAGGCCATTTCGATCATTAGAACACCAAGTTTACATTATTGCCTATAAATATAATATCCATACCAGATAACTATTGAATAATAATAATTGCATATATAATATATCTGTAATCACGCAAAACGTTTGCGAACCATTGCCAGAGAATGTCTTCGAAACGCGATTGCATCGAAGACAGGTAAGTTGTTATGCATCGGTTACAAAGCTATCTATCTATTGTATCTTGAACTGTCAAATTAACCCCAAAACAGGTGAATGAAGTGAAGTGTCACAACCAACACTGAATACGATGAGATGTGCTTCGTTGCATAACAATTGTCACGCAGCCCCGGTCATTATCACGCAGTTTTCTATTTGAGTTGACTTTTGACAAGAGTAGGTGAAAGGTGACTGTTTGGGACGTCATCTCTAATAACGTTATGTTACTTTATCTATAAGTAAGATATGTATGCACGACGAAATTCTATACAAAAAAATCTCTTAGATTATAATAATTATGTAGCCTTAAATAAATTTTCCTTCCGTTCTTATTTAAAGACTAAAAAAAAACAAGTTTTTGCTTAGACTTTTGATATTCTTTATCTACATTTGACAATGAAATAGTGCTATATTGTAATTAACATCAAACAGACGAAGTTTTATCTCGTGCGAAGTTAGGTCATACTTTTTCATACTTAAAATATTTTTATTATTCATATGTCAGTGTAATGATAATAAATAATTCTAATAAATATAAAATACACTAATTAAATATCAACTGGTAAGCTAACAGTTTTAACTTATAAATTTATTTTGTCATATGTAATACGCAATTTTCATTCCTTTCATCTGTCAAGACAACATTTCATGAACTATTATTTTAATAATAAACCTTCTCAAGCAAAAAATACTTAATACAAATAATATCCACTATCTATATTAAGTAGAATCTATTTTTAAAATGAAATTTAATCCTTCAGGTTTCTTCCCCTTAAATGTGTAGTTTCGAAATGTCAAACTCATTTACATGTTGTCAACTAACAGCTATCTAAATATGCGATAGTTTATCAAAATAACTTTTATTTTATAATTTATGCTCTTTTCTTACATTATAATATAATATTAACATTGTAGCTGTTTTACGACGAATACTGTAATAACTACATGTAGTCACATTTGTGAAAGTCTTTTAATTAAAATGAGCCTTTGTATTATAATATATCTTTTAATCCGAGTAAATAAACTTGTATATGAAGTGATTTACATAAATTTTGTTACTTGATTTAAATTCTTTTCTCAGCTTTTTTCATTAATTTTTAAAGAGTTTCAAAAATCGACTTTTATTTCAGAAGACAAATTTTTCATTAAAAAGGCTATTAAAGGAATAATATTATTATATGTTAACATAGTTTCACTTTATAGATAAATTTCAGATTACGTAAGAACTTTGATACTTCAACGGGCAATTAAAATATATGATAATGTTTGATTTCTCTTCGATTAAAAGCACTGACACCAAATCGGTGTAATTATCGGTCATCAATAGAATTTATATTCTTAATATATCCCGATATCTTAGTTGTATGCAAAATAATATTATAAAGTCTCTGCTTTATACTTAAAATTTTGTTTTTTTTTAATTCATTAATTTCATATTATATTCATTGCTATCAATGATTAGAGAGAACACATTTTCCTGTTCACGACTATTCTTTCAAAAGCAGAAAAACCTGAAATACGCGAAGTATATAGTTTTTATATTTTAAATAGTTTAATAATGTGAAAGATATGACAGTAATGTATGAATATTATTTAATAGTTACCGTAGTCTCGAATGTTTCGGTCATATTTCAACCGGTTGCTTTTATTTTATTGCTTTTTGATCATTACTCAATGTGAAAGTAAAATCACAAGCAATAAACGTAATCTATTATATCTGAAGAAAGTCTTAGTCATGTTTATGTTTAGAAGCAACTTTCCTAACAAAAAATATATTCATTAATGTTCTATACAAATTCATTCTCAAAGCTAAGTCTATTTTAAATTGATTCCTAACCTTTCCGTGCCCTAGCCACTCCTTAGTCGTCTAACAAATGCCATGGAAACAAAATTATAAAACGCTGACATTTTTCCAAATGAGAATGAATATGGCCGTTCGTTCAGTTTTTGCGAACGCTAAAATCCAGTTTTATATCAATACTTTATCCAGCCTTGTCGATCTCTTGCGTTTTACTCGTCCATCTTCGATTTAATTTCTACAATTCTTAGAAATAGTAAACCCGTTATATTTATCAAACAAATATTAGACAACATCACTGAAATTTTATGTAATACACAATTTAGAATAATCAACATGTAAAAAATTAAGCATTAAATTAAGTGCATTTATATATAATCAATTTTGTAATTAGACCCAAACACTTTCACATACGAAATGAAAAATATTATCCGGAATTAGGTAAATTGTCTATATATGTTATACAATATAGAATGGTTTGATAATTTTTCGGATAGAATGTGCTCAGTAAACAGGTTGGAGGGTTCATTTTAAGCTGGTGGCATCTCGTACCGGTCGGACAGCCTTCGATATACAACTGCAAACTCACTGAAGCCTTATTGAACTTTATAGAGGACAATTAAGTGATATAATATATATAATATGCGTCTTATGTTATATATTTTACGATGAGTTTTATGACATTTCCAAAATCCTGCTTATTTTAATATGAAATATTTTTTTTTTTATAGTGCTCGTAAATCAGATTTGGTAGAGGATAATTGGCACACAACCACTCATACTTATTAAGAAGTTTAACCTTACAAACTTGAAATACTCATAATATTGTCGAAATACAAATAATTAATTTGTTATTTGAATAAGAAAAAATATTTCAAGATTATGATTTAAAATCATAGTATACAGCTTATTCAGTTACGCCTTAGCATTAAGTAAATTAAAAGACATGGCTTTAAATGAAAATAGGTTGCATGCATTATTTATATTCAAATTCTTACCTAAAACACAATCCTTCATGAATTATTTCAAAGTACACTCAATAGTCACAATGCACTCACAAGATAAAAACAACTAACTATGTCCTCCAACGTAAATTACAAGTTCCTTAATCGAAATACGCGCGTTCACTACGACGCCTCAACAGCCACTGTGAACAGAGAATGCTATCGCCTGTAAGCTTGATAACATCGAACCTCCTTTACACTAGCGAGCTTTGTGTTTCAAATGGTCGTGAAAATTAAAAAAAAA
>DVQP01001414.1:0-15632 GCA_018231745.1 Danaus eresimus
GTAAATCTACGCGTCGCAAGCTTAGACCTCTTCCTTAGTTTAAGTATTCCCTCCTAATCGAGAGTTCCCAACCAACAAAACAAATAAAGAAGATAGTATAAGTTTTTATATTTAAATCCAGCTAACATAAAAATCAATGTGTCGGACGCGGGCCAGGAATCTTGTTTTTTTATGTATTTGAAAAGCGAGTTTACTGTTTAAAATAATTTCTAGAAGTGTTACTATCTACTGTGTTTCTTAGAATTATCGTTCTCTATAAAACTTTAGCAAAAAGGAGTTTTAACTTCTTTAGAAAACTATTTACCTTATAGTTTCACAACTTTTGTTTTTGTGACAGACGTCACATCCGCCAATATCATTCTACAATAACCCAAGTTAGTTCTGATGAAAAGAGTCTCGCAATCCGAACGGTTACTGAGATATGTTGTAAAAACCGTAGCGACAATTTTAGATAAAAAAAACAACCTGGTACTTAATAAAAACTATTTGTCCGTTTATCCGGCGACGTGACTTCTTAAAGTCACAAACTTCAAATATTAATCTGTCGACTTTGAAAAGAGTAACTTAAGTTAGTTTAGTGTTTACGAACAGCAACATTACCAGAACGACCTGACTACAACACCGCCCTAGCGGCCTGGCGATCCGAAGAAACTCTATAAAGATCTATTCAATAACAGTGAGCATTAAGGATCCGATGCTGATTAATAAATTAAACTGATTCCAAATAAATAAATTCTAATTTGTAAATAATTTTATAGTAACTTGAAATGAAATGTTATGTTTGAGACGTAAATAAATATAAATATCGAATCAGTGAAAATATAGAGATGTTCATAAAGAAATGAAACAAATATTTAAAAATAGATATCAAGAATCGCTGCTTCACCCTACGGGGCAAGTAAATACTGGTGAACTTGCTAGTTTTATGTTTGTTAAGTTCCTTTTATTTATTTTGCAATGAGTAAAATAGGTTAGGTTAGCAACTGCTAGCGCCATCTTTAGTCTGCAACACGGGACTTCATACAAAATATGACATTCATAACCTATGCTTTACGGAACTACATGGAATAAAATAATATAATTATAACTCAATAATATTCTGAAGTGTAAACCATTAGAAAATTTAATTAAAATACTTTTAATAGAGAAACAAAAACGTCCGTATATTATCTTCCAACGTTTCCAAGCGTTTCATATGACACCATGACACAATGTTAAGCTTTCAATGATAAAACCTCTGGAAACCATTTCTTGGCGATTAACATATAACGAATAAATTTTTATTAACATTTTCTGACAGATCGTAACTGAGTTGTAATAGACCACATATTGAATCCATAGACCAACAATGTTACATTAATCTGTTATGTGTATTGTGTAGAATCTGTAGCAGTAAGAACTGAGATCCAACAACCGTCAGCCGACTGCGGCCTGACATTGAATAAGTTAGAGCGTTCCATGTTTGTGAATTATTTGTTCTTCTTTGTATTCTTTTACTAACTCGGAAGACACTCTGTAAGTTTTTTATAAATAGATTATATTCCATGTAGAAATTTGTCAACTTCATTATTGGCTTGCCGAAAATATTTGGATATTAAAAACCTTGTGTAGTAGTTTTCTTATTTGTGAAAGTTTTGTTTCTGTGAGTGAAGATGTAATATATATATATTACTCTAATTAAGTATTTATAATGTCATAACTGTTCGGCAGCGTCTTTAATTTCTTGATTAAACAAATCAATCACTATGTTTATATTTAATTTCAGACTCACAATCAAAATGGCAAGTCAATGGGGACAGAAAGCGGAAGAATTAGAAATATCGAATAAAGTTGCTGGTTTGGGTCTAGGAAAGAAAGTGGAGAGTCAAAAGTCAGAGTCGGATGACTCCCTCGATACAGCGAACCCGGCGGAGGCATCGCTGCTCATGAAAATAATCAGGCAAGGTCTAGTAGAATCCAAATTAGACATTGAAATCCAACGAAAGGATCCCAATTCCCCTTTGTATTCAGTCAAAACTTTTGAAGCCTTACATTTAAAACCAAATTTACTGAAAGGTGTTTATGCCATGGGGTTTAATGCGCCATCCAAAATACAAGAAACCGCATTGCCCACACTCTTAGCTGACCCACCCCAAAACATGATTGCACAATCTCAGTCGGGAACAGGAAAGACAGCTGCGTTTGTTTTAGCAATGCTGAGCAGAGTCGATCCAACTAAAAATTATCCTCAAGTGTTATGTCTCAGCCCCACCTATGAATTAGCAATTCAAACGGGGGAAGTGGCCGCTAGAATGGCTAAGTTTTGTCCAGAAATTAAAATGAAGTATGCTATTAGAGGAGAAGAACTGCCAAAAGGAACAAAGATTAATAGCCACATTCTCATAGGAACTCCTGGCAAAATGTTAGATTGGGGAGTTAAATTTGGGATGTTTGACTTAAATAAAATAAAAGTCTTTGTTCTGGATGAGGCAGACGTGATGATTGACAGGCAAGGCCATCAAGACCAGTGTATCCGTATCCACAAATGTCTACCTCAAACCTGTCAGATGATGTTCTTCTCTGCCACCTATGACAGCGCTGTCATGGGATTCGCTGAAGCAATTGTGCCCAATCCTATCATAATAAGATTGCTGCGGGAAGAAGAATCATTAGATAATATTAAACAATATTATGTTAAGTGCAAAAATGCAGAGGACAAGTACAGAGCTATTTGTAATATCTATGGAGTGATAACCGTCGGACAAGCAATAATATTCTGTCACACGAGAAAAACGGCCAGCTGGTTGTCTGAAAAGATGTCAAGAGATGGCCATTCTGTAGCTGTGCTCTCTGGAGAGTTAACTGTGGATCAGAGGATAGCAGTTCTTGACCGATTCAGAGGAGGTGTGGAAAAAGTGTTGATAACCACCAACGTCCTCTCTCGGGGAATAGATGTGGAACAAGTGACGCTAGTGGTCAACTTTGATATGCCAATGGATATAAACAAGAAGGCCGACTGTGAAACTTACTTGCACAGAATCGGTCGCACTGGAAGATTCGGCAAAGCCGGTATAGCTATTAATTTGGTTGACTCACCACAGGCAATGGAAATATGCCTCGACATTGAAGCCCACTTCGGCAAAAAAATTAATTTGTTAGACATTGAGGATGCTGAGGAAATCGAGAAAATTGGTGCATAATTCTGTTAATATCTGTACATTTACATCTGCTTCATAATGGGAGGATACTTTTACTATTAAGATTATTATCAGCATAGCTTTAAGCTTCTTAATAAAACACAACTTTGATCATTCAAGATTTTTATTTCACAACAATTACACCACAGATTACACTTACACAAATATTCATGCTACAGACAACATGGCCGCTGCAAGAACTATGAACCACTGTGAATTGTTTATCTAGATGGTTGAGAGGCTGGCTCAGGATTAGCAGCTCCAGAGATCATGACGAAAATTAGAATTGGTACTATGTACATCCACTGAAAAAAAAATTGTTTATAAAGAACATTCGACATCAGTTTAAATAAAACGGAAATATTGGAGTTACATTTAAATGAAACTAATATTTCTCGATTAAACTACGCGTGATCACGGTCGCTGTAAAGTAACCAAGACGTTGGGATTATGTAGTTTATTTAACAAAAAATTAATCAAATGTAGTTTATCTGAAAAATATTGGTTTCATTTAAATGTATAAAACTTGCGAAAATCTTAGATCTCATTATATTAAACTTACATATTTAGCATAGAAAGGTCTGTTGTCTTTCAGGTCACCTTTTTCCTTAGCCTCTCTCTCTCGCTCCATTTTCTGTATGTATGTAGCTGTGTCAGGTCTGAAACAGAGAGCTTGCTGTCATACTTCCATCATTAATAAACCATACTCATAGCGCAATTTACAAATCAATGTCACTGAACGTACACTGGAGCTTGATCCACATGATTGACATAAAATTTTGAACTTATTTCATATTCAGCATCTGTAGCCTCCAGGCTATTCCCGTTTGAGGTGTTTGTGACTTGGAAAGTGACAGCCATGACTTCACCATTAGGTAAGACCCAGGCATTGATCACATCTGACAAACCACTCCTTAAGAAATACTTGGCTTTTACTGATGACAAAAATTCTACTTCTTTCGAGTCGGACGTCGTGACTAATGTGCGTAGAGTATAGAATCCGTCTAAATCAGCTAAATCCTGAAACAGGATCAGATCAGTTTCAACCACCAATAACATACATGGAAAATTCTCAAATTGACCAAAAACGTAAATAAACCATCATCAGCATGTTTACCTTTAGCTCTGAGATATGCTGTTTATTAAGATTAACTTGTTCTATAACCGCCGTACCCGTCCTAATGCTTCTGAGTGATATGCTGCCCCGAGGACAGTATTTCTGGTTCTTACAATTTAATGAATGTTCTATTTTTATTTGTAACCAGCCATCATAATCGAGGCAAGACTGTAACAGTCAAAATTTTTTACATAAATATTAATATAAGTTTTTTTTAACAATATTTTTACTTTATAGGACTTCTATTAATCAGAACAGTACTAACCGCAACATAGAAGAAACTGAAACAATAAATAGCAACTATATATCTCATTGCAATTATTTTTTATGAGATACTCAAATAAGACAAGACTCTCTAATTAATCGTCGCTAATTTACTGTAAAGATACCAATACCTTTCATTGAACACAATAAAATTGAATCTAGGTTCTGTCAACTGAATTGACAAGCTGTCAAATTACAACACAGATTATATATTTTATATGTATATAAACTTGTTTGTTTTATAAGAAAAAATAATGAATATTTCTCGTAAATTATATGATGAACTCAAAACCAAGCAAACAATGGCTATTGAAGTAAATAAAACAATTATCTATATACGGAACTCTTAGACAAGGCTACATTTGCCTGACTGTGCTCTACTCCAAGAACATTGTTATTCACAGACTAGTAATCTTACTTGTCAATACTCAAAAGACTGCTAAAGTGAACTTCCAAGTTCCATACGTATGGGTGTTGGGCGTAGAGGTACCTGGTTAGACTGTATGAAATGAAAAAAACTTATCAAATAATAGTAGAAACAGAACATATGTAACTTATTAACACCTAAATAAAGTTTTGGATGAAAATATTCATATACAATAATCAATCATGGAAGAAGTGGATTCTATTATAATACATTTTCTTCGGCGATTATATATGTGTGTATAATTTAAAAAATCATTAAGATCAGTTATTGAATAATTAACTAGTGTTTATTATGAACACATTTCTTACTTCGTTTCTAATATTGTTTTTTGCTTTCAAGAGATATTAATGAAGACATTAAAAATATTTGTGATCTCCCTGTCGAAATAATTGTCGAGTCGGCGGCAAAGTGTATTAATACGATCAATAGCAGCCTCAAGGCTCCTAGTAGATTACCACCAGGCGTCTCCCAACGAATAGAGGTAGCAGCTCAACTGGCGTCAATATGTAAGGTAAGTCAAGGATTGATTCAGTTTGATGCATAATACTATTAATTACAATTTTAAAGATAGTGATTCACGTATTTACTGCAGGATTTGGGTTACCAGAATGATGTCGGTTACCAAACATTCCTGTATCACAATGAAACAGAACTTCGACAAGTGTTCATGTTTTTGATAGAGAAGTTACCCAGTGAGGATACAAAACCAGCCTCTGAAATAAAACCAAAAGACCAGAAACACCGACTGCTACAAAATATAAGCAATAAAATAACTGAAGACCTCACTGCTATATGGATACCACCATGCTGTAAACCTACAAACAAAAGTATTCTTGGGGATTTTGTATTCAAACAAGGTTGGCACACACTTGTCTACTGATTCTCCTTAAGCAAATTCTCCTTAAGCATTCATACATATATTTTTAAAGGTCCATCAAAGCTTACTGTGTACATTAAACTTCAGTATTTAAGAGGTAGTCTAAAACAAGTCTCAATCAGGTGACCATCACTAAAATAATGAAAAGTTTTTCCTTCAATTTGAATCTAAAGTAGCCTCATATCTTTCAGCTCAATCAGAGGTCAATGCATGTCCAGAAGATATTTTGCAAAAACTTACAAAGATTCAACAAATGAAGGATATTAATAAAACGGATGAAACAACTGCAATTCAATCAGAAACAAGAATGTGTGATTCAAAAAGCACTTCTGAGATTCCTTTGTCGAATAAAAATTCATATGCACTTGATAAATCCCTCCAAGAATTAAAAGAAACTGCCTTGCTGTTGAGACAGAAGTATGAAACACTCACTAAGGAAAGAAGTGATATGGACTTGGAACTGTTGCAAGTAAGTATAATGTCTTCAGTCAAGTAGTTCTTTGACACAATTCTGGGAATAGGATATGTACAGGGTTTGAACCAAACATGAACGAGTATGACTTGGAACAAAACATTCAATAACTGTTTCTTCATTTAGATACAAAATAATTGTGCGCGTTATGAATTCGACCTCAGGAACATACAAAATATTTTAGTAAGTGCTGGTGTCACCGACTTGGATTCGATGGACGATGGCGGAAATATAATGGAAAAGGTGCATCAGAATTTAACAAGACTACATCATGAAAGTGAAGATCTTATATCAAAAAATCTATCATTGACAATGGAAATAGACAGGTTAAAGAACAATGAGAAACTTAAAGAGGTAAGTCCACCGCTACCAGATTGCTCTAAATAACTGTTACATTAATGAGTGAGAAAGCAGGACATATAATATGAGCAATTGTTGATTGTTTTCAGTCTGACCGGAGTAAGTGTAGAACGATATTGATAAACCTCAAAGAAACTGCCAAGGCAATCAAAGAGGAATGTGAAAAAAAAGAGGAATTAAGAAACCAACTAAAAACTAAATATGAGAGATTAAAAGGAGGCAACAAAAGGTAAAGAGAAGTTCAGAGAGATGAGTAGGAGTACATAAGCAGGAGTTACCGTAATACTGATGTGGTTCTATAATTTCAGACACATTTATACCAAAAGAATCTTGGAAATCATCGGAAATGTTGACAAACAGAACACTGAAATAAAAAAAATATTAGATGACACAAGGCAACTCCAGAAAGAAATCAACACTGTTGAAGGACAACTCGACAGGTGTTTCTCCATTGCAGATGAAACACTTTTCAAAGTACATATAAATACATATGTCACTGAGATGGAAAATGTTTCACCAAGTTATTCACAATCTGGTTTTTATAGGATGCAAAGAGGGATGACCAGGCCAAGAAGGCCTACAAGCTGCTGGCGCTGTTACATTCTGAATGTAACACTATAGTGTCTCTGGTCAACGAGACGGGAGTCCTGTCCCGGGAGATCATAGACCTTGAAGATAACATCAAAGCTGAGAAATCCAAACGAACCGAAGACATATTGCAGAAAATACATCTGGACCTGTCAAAACTACAGAAGGAAACTTAATCATTCTTAAAATAAATGTTTGATCAGAGTCACAAGTTTATTAACTTTATTTTCTCTTTGGCAATATTTCTGGTGGAATATAATCTTCATCACTCTTGTGTTTGGTTCCCTTGTTTGAGGTCCACGGATCCTGTAATTTTTCCTTTTCTTCTATCTGTAAGTCAATCTGTTCCTCGTTGTCAAAGAACCACAGCTTCTGTTCTTCCGATGCCAACTGCTTCTGTTTCTCTTCAAACATTTTGATGTGTCTCGTTCTATCCAAACGTTTTGTTTGTTCTTCCAACTTTTCCTCTCTTATCTTTTCCCAATTTTTAAATAACTGAAAAGACATTTGTTTATAACATCACTGAAGGATGCAACCACAATATTGAAGCAATTTAAAAAAATAAATAAAAAATCATGTAGAGACAGCTACATATTTAATTTAAAATGTAATAGAAGTAAATTGTTGTTACTAACCTCTTTTTGTGCCAAGACATCCTTCTTCTGTGTCTTATTGATACAATTTTCTATGGCTATCTTCATTGAGTCTTCCAATTTACCGTCACTCAGGGGCGCATGGCTCAGTAAGTCAACACAATTGTGTAGAATAGCTTTATGATCTTCTTCTGCTTTATCTAACTCTCCCTTCAAGAGTTCTATCACTTCCTTATAAACTTTGGTTGATTCCATTTTAACAACTTCTTTACACAATTCCAACAATGTATTATATTTCTTGTAGAACAGCCATCCAATAACTTGCAGATTATTACTTAAATTATCAGAGTTTAGTTTTGATATCCAGGCTAACGTTTTTCCTGATAGCAAATGTAAATCAGTTAAATCAAAATGATCATCAAAGTATAGATTTCTTAAGAACTTAACTCTGATTTTGATCTCCTCCATCTTTTTTTTGTTGTCAACTTCCTGCTCTACACTGGTGGCTTTTGTTTCTTCACAATCTGATACATATTTGTAGCAAGCGTACTGGCAGAGGGAACTTGTGATACTATTAGAAAAATCTTCTTGTAACATAACCAGTGAGGCTACATTAGCAGCTAACTCATAATTTTTAGACGTAACTAATTTGTCTAAAAGGATATTGGCCGTGTAAAAATCTAAAAATATACCAAATTTCAAAGGTTCCTTTAGAATCGACACAATATCTTTAACATTGCCAAATTCTATATAGTTCCTGATTGTCGCGTGATGTGTTGATTCGAGAGTATTTCCAGTCTCGGCAGATAACCTCAATTTATGTAATAAGTCTTTCAGTTCTTCCAAATAATTGGAATCTTTGAGAGCGTTCGCAAATATATCAACATCAATAGCACTGATAACACCTTTCGAATTAAAGTTTTGATCCAATATACTGTAGAAGTCATTCAGGTTGACCTTAGTTAAAATGGGTGAGTACAAATGAGATTTCCAGGCCTCATTACATTTATACTCGTCGGTTAAGAATGTTTGTTTTAGAGTGAAAAATCCCACATAACATCTCTGTAAAACACATTTTCTGACACTCCGTAACATATTGACGAGAGTATTCAAAAGAAATTCAGTCCAGGAAACTTAATAAACCGTCAGTAATAACAGCCGACCCAGTCAAACTGTTTTATTATTGTATTTAATTAAAACTATTTCATATCAGAGGTTATTATACAACCTCATATATCAACCACATTTGACATCTGAGATGACTTGAGACGGCAGGCGACACTGACTTTAGAGTTTAGACTTATGATACTTTGTTTTAAAATGTAGTTAACAAATGTCCATAAATTCTCTATTGGATACATATACGACAGAAATTATAGCTAATTATCTTGATTGCAAAACTAGAAGAGCGAATAAGCACTAACCTTCCCTTGTCGATAAAATAGATTATAATTTAAACTAAACCCTTTTATTTTTTATTGGAATTTACTATTCAACTACCTTCTTTTTAGGCAAGAGAAAATATATGTTGTCTTAGATCTTAAACATCCAAAAGATACTTAACAATCAACAGTCATGTCCAAAGTGGTAAAAAGGCTACATTATAAGTTATCGTATAATAAAACAAAATCCAAATACTAAGGAGAGAGAGTTGTTTAAGTAGTCGATGCTCATTATAAATAATTTCCGAGAAAATCTTAAATTGATTAACTAATTAAAAAATATCGTTACGTAAAATAGAATTTAAAAAAAAGGTTTCAAACAACTAGTAAAAGTTAGACATGGAAGCACAAAACAATGTAGGTTTTTGCAAGTTTTTCCTAAAAAATATTTTAGTTATTGTGACTAGATTTTCTTCTAACACCTAAAACTCTGTCAAATTACCAAGTTAAATAGTAATTGAGAAGAGGCTCCTAAAAATAATAGAGTAAATATCAGTTTTGAAAAAAATTAATACATAGGCAAAAAATACGATTGTTTTAAAGTAAATAAGTAGAAAATTAATTTGGGCAAATGTTTGTCAGTGAAGTTACCATATAATAATGAGGCGTAAAATGAAAAATATTTTTATAATAAGCAAATTTTCTATCTAAATGTATATTTTCCGAAACAGTACGTACACGCAACATTTAAAGTTTAAACCGACGTAGAGCTCCGTACACTCGTGAGACTATGCATCTTACGAGACTGAAGACAAAGCAACATAAAAATATAATTGATTTTGGCGATTTTAAATAGTAATATTTTGAAAGTTGCTTTTAGGTTCTTTATAGATTCAAAATGTTTCTTTATGAAGTAAGGTAAACTCAAGAAATTATTTTCGAACCAACTATTAAACTTTTTTAACTTCTTTGTAAACAGCAAATACAATTATGTTTGTATTCTATTTCACTTCACGAAACTTAATTGTTTAGTAGAAATAATTTCTATTCTTTAATTCTTAATTAGTTACTTGGAGGTGGTAAGGTCGGTCGGTAGTAAGTTTAGTTACGGAAATGATGTAAATAACCTGGAATAATTCAACATTCTCAAAAACTTAGTATTACTTAGGGTGCTGAGAAAATAAACAGCTGGTTACCCTCGATCAGATAACTACTGTTGTTTGGTAGTTGATGGTTGAGTGAAAGAGTGGGTGACGGGGCCCCTCTGACCATTTGGTGGGTTAATACCTGTCGGGGGTGGCGATGAATGCTTTGGTGATACGCGCCCCTCTGACTCTCAGGTACATGAGGAACACGGGTTGGTTTTTGGTCAGTCAGAGTCTGACAGTCCCCTTCGCCCTTCCCCGAGGGTGGCGACGCTCCATAAGGATTTTCTAAACCGACACCAAAAAAAAAATAGGTTGACAGAGCTCTAGTAAGGTTACAAATTGACTACGACTTAAATAAATCTCTTGTTAAAACCAGTCGACCTACTAACCTACTGTCAGGTTTCTATATGTATGATAGGATGTAAAAAGAGCCATACAGACATGGTAACTAAACAAAAAACAATTATGATGACACCATATTCTGTTTCCTGAATCAATTACAGGGACTTGTTACAATGGTGAGAGATGTTATTTTTCTGAACAGAAAATTACCTCAGTAACATAGACAATAAAATGTTGGTGCATGTCTTCTGACAAATCTATATATGAAAGACTTACATTTTATCCAATCAAATGATAAATAAATAAGTATTGAAATACATTTGTCATTAGAATAGTATAACCTATCTTTTATTCTGTAATATATGATAACAATTGAGATACAAAAGCATTTAAAAATACAATATCAGTATTTAATATCAGCAATAACAGCATTCATTCCAATTAAGGCTTTCATTTCTTTGTTTGAGTGTATAAGTGTGTGGGAGCGGAAGTTGTAGCATTGACCACTACAAGTCCGTTAGTAAAACATGATACAGTTCAGGATGGGTCGGTGGCACTTGGATTCAAATTCGTGAAGTAACTCGTCAATGTCATTATCTAAGTCGTCACTCTGAGCCATCTTAGTGACCATGTCGCTTATCAGGAAAGCTCCAATGGTGGCTTCCTCGTGATTGTCTTGAATGTCCACATTCACAACATGTACGGGTTGGTTGTAAACGGACCTCTTGGATCCGAACCATTCTATGACTTGATCATAAACTCTTTCTTCACATGTTATTATGACATCGAAACGCTCCGTTGACACTTGGAACTTCTCTGGACAAGGTTTTATTCTTCGATTCCTATCTAACATGTGTAACAAGCCATTCTGGGTATAATAAGCTTTGTCTTTTTCCAACAGATCGTTGTATATATCGTCGTAGGGAACACCGAATTCATAACAATTAGGTCGGTCTGCGGATGCACCGGGCAACTTCACTTTCTCTCCGGTCCCGTAAGATTTCACTTTGAAACCTTTTTTCGCTAAGAAAGCATGTGCTTCCATACTCCTATTCATATTAGAGGAACAAACAACAGCGATATATAAACCGTCCATGGTATTTCTTTAACAATATAATATTTATATTAGGAAAGTCGTCACCAACTTCGTTGGTTATTTAATCATTATAAATAAAGGCAAACGAAACTCTCCTTCCATAGTCTGTTAGTAAATAAGGCTGGAGTAATTTTCTTTCTCGATTTTTAAATTAAAATATCCACTATCTACTATTATATTCGTCAATTAGGTCGTTGACTAAACGTAAATGTCACTGAAGTGTAAACCCTTCAAACTCAATATCTGTACTTGTTATTTTTTCATTTCGCTATCCAGTGTCAGCTACGGCTTCATTCCGATTTATGTTTTTTTTTTAGTTTATTGTCACTTTTGACCCTTCAGCATTCGGTTATCGTTGAACAGATTGTAATGAGATTCAATCAGACTCCTTCATAAAGTTAAATCTCTTAAATACAACATAAGTGTAACTTAATATATTATGAATATATTGCAATATATAATAACTTCCGTTTTGTTTGAAACTGATTGAATACTTATTTCGTATGTTAACTTTCTCAATGAAATTATTTTCAGCCTTCAATTTTAACAAAACTCATGGATTTGAAAAGGTTTATTTTTTCTTAGTATGGGAATAATTATATTACATAATATAGACGTGTGTCCGAGTAAAGCTCTATTTAATACTTAGGTATGTAGTTTATAACCGACCCATATAAAAATACTCTATAGGCATGTAATATTTGTGACATTTCTTAACTACTCTACTCTCTATGTCACTATGGTTAAAACTCAAACATTGATAT
The DNA here is from genome assembly GCA_018231745.1 of Danaus eresimus. Lineage (NCBI taxonomy): Eukaryota > Metazoa > Arthropoda > Insecta > Lepidoptera > Nymphalidae > Danaus > Danaus eresimus. Next base: position 12,607 of record DVQP01001414.1, read on the forward strand.
AATCAGTTGTAACAAGTAAATAAAATATATTCTGGTTATATAAAAACTATGCGATAAAACAAGGTGAATTTGTTAAAGAAAAACAATATGAATAACATTTTTAAAAACTTGTTGAGCATTGGTTATTCTTGTAACCTTAAAAGTAACCTACACACTTCTCCCTTACGTTTTGCTTGGAGTAGAGACAATTTACCTAAAAGGTTTATAGAATACAATAAAAAGATTTACCCTCCACAAGAAATCGGAGAAGAGCCAAGACCTGCTGTAAGTTTATTTTAAAAGTTGCCTATTAAAATCAGACTTAAACCATTTTTTCATACAATAAGTATCGTATATTTACATTTAAATATTTATATGATACTTGTGTGAAATAGTGTTATAAATATTTATTTGTATATATTAATTGCAGTTTGTATGTCATCAGAAGACTAATATTAAGTATAGTCCTGAGAAACTGTGGTACATAGCTGTGTTCATCAGGGGAATGACAATCGATGAAGCTCTCAAACAGTTGAGTTTTGTTAACAAGAAAGGTGCTGGATTTGTTAAAGATACCCTACTGGAAGCACAAAACCTGGCCATTACTGAACACAATGTTGAATTTAAGAGCAATCTGTGGATTGGTGAGGATATCTTTATTTTCATCCTTTTAATATCTCGGTGTCCACACTTATTCACTTGCAATTGTTAAATGCATTGGCAAAATACTTCTTATCATCATAATTTGATTTCAGCTGAATCCTTCTCTGGCAAGGGGATGGTGATCAAAGGAGTCCGAAGACATGCAAGAGGTAGACTGGGAGAAGTGAGATACCAGTACAGTCATTACTTTGTTAGATTAGAAGAAGGCAAGCCGCCCAAAGACTATTATAAACTGAACTCACTCTCACCGCAGCAGCAACTAGACAAGTGGTTAGAGCAAATGAGGAAACGGAAAATTATAAATTCATACTAACTTAGTTATCTGTATATGTGTAATCTGTAGTTTAAATAAATGTATTGAACACAGTGTTTCAATCATTTAATAATAAACATTTACTGAAGAGATTATATCTAAAAGCTTCATTCTCATGAGCTTGTCTCCAGATCAGGCATATATAATATCATTTGACTTTTGTTAGGATTATTGTTTCCTCTACCCTTTTCTTTGGTTTGAATGAATGGGGAAACTAAAAATAGCAAAATAATACAATACATTATAATGTAGTATATTTCTATGATTCACATAGTAAAAATATTGTAAAAAGCTAATGTTTGCATCATAAAATATAAATTCAAGATCATAAAATGAATACATAGGAGCATTGTTAATACTTAAAACTAATCTAAGTACATACTGGCAATGGGACATGTGTAACATTAATATCATCCACAATCATACACTGAGGGAAGTCCTGGCGTCGGGCTTCCTGGGGACGTATCCGTATAGGAAGATAGAGCCTATGACAAACAATGTTCCTGAAGCAAACTGAATGGTCAAGTGAAAGTCGAAGATGTACATGGAAACTACGCAGGATATTATGATGGCCACGGAGGTTGCAAACCCTTTAAGAATATTATCAGCATATTTGACCACAACAGCTACAATGAGACCTCCGGCAGCTTGCAGTACCACCAAGTACCAAACGAAACCATCAAAGCCCTTGAGCAGGTTCGTCATTGTTCCCTCTTTAATGGCATGTGTTATGATTCCAAATGGTAAAGATGCCAAGCTCAGCTGCACATTCCTCATCCACACCTAGAACAGTCAGTTTATAATTTTTTTTAATAATCTTAGTTATTTCAGAGCAAAGGCAATAATTTTCATATAGTTGAAGTTGAAATAATCTTTAAAGTTTACTTACAGAAATATCAGACTCTTTCAGAACCTTTTCAAAGTAAATTCCAGCAAAACCGGAAATAAAGCAAGCTGCTAAAGCTGCACCAAAACCAAGTATCTTTGATTGCTTCGGTAAGTTAGAGGAAGTAGTTGCCTTGGCTTTCTCTGTGGAAGACAGTTGTACCAGAGCTACACCTATCACTAGCAGCCCTAGAGCACCCCATTGCCATCTTTTTAATTTTCTTTTCAAGACAATAACAGCAAAGAATGCTGTGGTTAACAATTTAAGTTGATATGTGACCTGAAAATTAAAAAAAATTGAGGAGTATTGAGTATTGTTTACTAATAAAACTTAGTGTATCATGGTGTGATAATAATTAATTTCAAACACCAGCCTGAGAGGAGGAACAGTCATCTCTATTATTTGAATCTATCATAAGTGTACCTGATATGTTGCAGCGTCCAAGTTAGAAGCAGACACATAAAGTAAATTATTCTGTATGACATACAGAAATGAGGGAACACAGACACGCAGGGTGTCCTTTATGTTCAGTACAACTGTATTGTACATTGTTCGAGCACCTTTTTGAATATTTCCAGATTCATTTATGACTAGGACTACACATATCGCTAACTTGAGAACCTCTGCCATCAGAACAGCTGTAAAAAAAATATTGTTTATGTGATTATAGAGTTTGATTTCTTGTCCTTAGAAAGCAACACGACTGGGTCTATTACCTGCCGTTGATGAAAACATCTCGACATCCCTAGTTCTAGCATATCTCATACTTAAACCCAAAGCTGCATTTTGTATTGTCAGTATTGCTAGACTTACATATTTAATAAAACCTGAAATTAAAAGATTAAAATGAAATCTAAACTGATAATCTGTAACATAAGTCTATCTTATCAATACAAACACACTGATTTAACAACATTTTTATTGATTTAATATAAAACATGTTACTTAACACACCATAATTAACATTTTTATTAGGAGAGAACGTTTGCGATTTCTTCATGTCCCCATTCATTTCTTCAGGGTTCAGTTTCTCCTCTGTAGTGAAGGTCTCCTCTTCTTCGCTTTTGTTTTCTATACTATGTGTTTCCTGTACATTGATGTCGTCTGATGACTTCATATTAACAACACACTTGTCCTAACTAACATCAAAGTCAGATATGTTTAATAAAATATTTATTTAAATAA
>DVQP01001415.1:0-15632 GCA_018231745.1 Danaus eresimus
TTATATTTTTTACACGGCTCTGTTCAAAGAATTGTCTTTGCACCATACAGAGGAAATCTGGCTTTTCGAAATCTGGCTCAAGCATTGTTTCTCATCATAGAGAGGATCATTTTTATACCTCAAGAGGCTTTGATGGCAATTTTTGTTATGCTGCAGTTTCATTTGCACTGGAAGCGTGGAATATTTTGTCAATGACAACGTTTTAATTTGTTTGACGAATTATAATCTTCAGTTCCGTGTGGAGAAAATACGAAGTAGTTTATTCAATGGAATGGAGACATTTATTTAATTATGTTGATTTTTTTAACATGATTGGTATTTATTACAAATAAGTGATGTATATATTAAGGAGTATTTTGGACTTTTGGCAGGTTGCCAAGTTTAGTGTCTACAAACGTTGATAGTGAAGTACTTCACTATCAGTACCGCTCTACAAGCTGTAGCGTGAGTTACACTTAGCCGGCAATAATTAAGTTTACAATATAATCAATCAAACGCATTATTATAATCCAGCCAACACGATAATGTTTATTAATAAACGAACGGAATACAGATATCCAGTTATATGGATAAAAAGTTTCAACTCACTTGGTACAAAGTCAGGCGAGCATTAAGCGGTACAATACATGAGATACTTTACTTATAATTAAAAGTAGCCCTTTAAATTGATGCCTGTTTTCTGATTAATTATGCTATGTTGTCTTTTTATATTTCTTTAAAATAATTTTTGATATAAAATTACACAGTATCCCTATCAGACGCAAACAATTTTCTAAATATTTTTTTTTAATATTTTGTTCAGAAACAGATGGTTTGTGGATATTATAAATATTTGATTAATGTATTGGTTGAGTTATATTTTGGGATAGAAGTAATGAGTGACGTAAATATTATGAAAAAATTGAACAAAAAATATTTAGGATTCAATTACATTTAAGAAAAGGCGAAAATTTTAAATTTGACTAAGTTTTTAAATTTGTTTTAGTGCTGACTATTGTGTAACTTAATTGAAAACATAATTTGTATATTTTCTTTACTTCTTTCTTGATACATTAATTTTTTTCTGTTGACTCATGGATTATAGGATTTTCTATAAAAATATGATTAGATTACATAGTAAAATGAAGTAAATCGTTTATAAAAATGCTCGTTGTATATCTCTGGTAACGAGGCAAAACTTTGATTGGGTGATGACACTGGAGTAAACAAGCATTATATGTAATTTGATTTCAAAATATAACCATATTTAAAATTGTATTCAATGTTTCAACAACACAGTAAAGCATAAATATTATAATGGTTTTCCTTCACCGCCTGTCAGTGGTGACTATATACTCTTAGAAAGAACATATGACTCGGAACAGGTCGCATTGGTAGTTGCCAGGCTTCGAACCCGCGCTCTTATGTATGAGAGGTGGGCCTTTAACCTCCAGGCCACCACGATTGATTCTATTTATTTTTTTAGTTTTCTAACAATTCACTTACTTTTAATAACATATAAATGTCGTTAAAAACATTTCAAATTAATTAAAATTAAAAATTCAAAGTAACTTTATAGTTTCCATTACTTGAAACGTCCAAGTTGCATAAAATAAACCATGTAGGCGCAAGCAGGAGACCGTAATGGTAACCAACAAAAACTCATAACTCGATACTATATCACTGTAATGGCTTATATTTATTTATATTTACGCTAAATTGTTATTTATTGTGCAAGCCTTAAAGAATATAATAGTACATCATGAAATGTTAGATAGAGTATACACTGGTATGTTGTAAAAAGTTATGTGAATGCGAAATTTTGATGAATTAGTAATAATTTTGTATAAACGATTTGAAATTACATCAAAATAATAAATTAAATCATGATATTGTAGGAGACGATTGATGTATGAACGTTTATAAATTCATAATATATTTGACGTAAATATTTCCGTGTAACAATTTACGTTACGTCCACGTTATGTTGGGTTACGTTACGTGTTCCGGTGTAGTGTGCACGGGTCGTTTGTCGCGTGCCGGTCGTGTGCCTCGTCAATTACACTTCTTCAACTCAACAGCCATCTCATTAGAGATTGTGAGCGTCCGAGTGTAACTTTCAGCTCGGGTGATGATTATATTTTTTAAATTAACTATCCATCATCATCACCGCCTCTTCATCAATCGAGTTTATCACTTTGGTGGATTTCTTGCGTACCTGTTACCGAAATGTGCTGCAGCCCTTACAGTTATTCCATTTAGTAAAGCATTAATTTTTCTAATCAACAGAAGTTTTCTTGTGTTTCAGTTATTTTTTTGTTTAAACAATGATATTTGTTTTATTTTTTATGTAACAAAGAATTTTTTTTTATAATAGTAATAATCTTGGTAACTTTAAGTCGAATACAATTGAAATGTAATTGTTTCCATAAAATATTATGTATTAAGAAATTGTTATGTCTTCATTAAGTACGTAATATGATTACGACAAGGCATTTATTGTAAATGTTCTAAAGTAAATTATATAGGTAGCTTATAAAAAAAATATATGTTGATATAAAAAAAAATATTTTAAAAAATAACAAAAATGAATTATTTTATAACCAAGGAAGTTGTTTTAAAAAGTAGCGGTTTGAAATATATTTTAAATAAGAAAACAACAAAAGAACAATAAAATGATCTTGTTTGGTTGTTTGAATGCGTTGACGAGCGTGTGTCCATCGAGCCATACAAGTAAGTGGCACGGGCGTTTCCTGGCGCAAGCAACACTAATTTTTGATAATATTTACATTGTTACTAAACGTTTTATGAAACATTTTAAAATGTACGAAATATAATATCAATAATTAATTATTAAAAATAGATTTTATTATTGTTCTATTTATAATGTTAAAAATATAGTGAAGTTATTATCACCATCTTACAAGGATGCCGGCTGCTTGGTATCGTAACCTTATCTCATCTGTCATCAAATCTACAAGGATTTATTAAATAATAAATGGCTGATGCGTATCTTAATATAAGGAATGAAAATCCTTTATAATAAATATCATTAGTATTTGTTTTAATAAGCCTCTTGACAAGGACAAACTTCACAAGTGATATTTGATAGAAAATGATCGACTCAAACATTTTAAAGAAACACTATTTTAAGAAAAGTCTGAGATAGAAGCTAAGCTTATTTATTTTTAAGTTAATTCTTGAAAAAAAGCTTTGAATCTAGATAATATAGACAAATAAATATTATCTATATATAAAAGAGAGTCGTGTTAGTTACATAATTTACAAGTTGTGCACGGATGTACCGATTTGGCTGATACTTGGTATAATATAAATTTATAAATCTAATTATTTCTGAATTTATTTCTAAGGTTTACACGGACGAAGTAGACGGCAAAAGTTGGTATTCTTATAAATAAATTGTAATCATAGGGATGTACAAGTTCATATAAAATAAATAATTGACGAATTGAAAAAGTCACATGTTTGTAGATATTTTCAGATGCTTTAATAACTTTAGATTGGGATATGAAATATCACAATAATATTTATAAGATATAAAAACGTGTAATTAATACAACATTGAAGTTAATATCCCCAATGATATTATAATATCGAGGGAATGTTATAAATACAAGTCATGATACACATAAAGACTGCATTAGAACGTAATGTGCTGTAATATATCACAATTTCATCTGGACTACACACGTCAGTATAGGCAATTTTCTTTCACCGTTTATTTTCAATGACGAGCTGTTACGGGCTGTATTTATGAAGCTGTGAAGATCTTAACGGGATTTTTATTAAAAAAATAATAATATTATACATAAAAGGTATACCCTTATATCAAAAACTAAGCTGCCTCGAGCTATATAATGGTTTTTTATATTATAATTGTCTTGCTACAAGTCGTGCTGTTCGCAGAAATATAAGCTGTCTAATAATGAGCTACTTATTTGATATGATTCGTTAAACTTATTTATTAATGAAGCAGTCTTCGGAACGCCAGCCGTGGTAATGACCGATTAACAAAAACATATAATTCGGCATTCCATATAAAATACATTGAATAATGTACTTGAGCCTAATTTATTAAGATCAGGTATTTCTGAATTGTGTAAAGCAACAAATCTGCATAACTAACGTAATTAATTACTGACAGTTATAAAGGTCGGTCTACACAATCTGGATTCGTTATATTAAGCGTGTTTACACTATCCGATGTAATGGAAGTCCTGGTGCAGTAGTAATTTAATAAACGTTTCTGTTTCTAGTCTACTGACGACCACTTTGCGTAAACGTACTCCTTTGTTACAATTACTTGGATAATTTGCGTTCTCATACATCACGGGAACACCCTGTGTATCTAATTATATTTCAAGTTACATTATATATTTTTTACTGCGATATGAGTATGTTTCTCTATTTTGAATACACCCTGTGTATCTAATTATATTTCAAGTTACATTATATATTTTTTTACTGCAATATGAGTATGTTTCTCTATTTTTAATACACCCTGTGTATCTAATTATATTTCAAGTTACATTATACATTTTTTACTGCAATATGAGTATGTTTCTCTATTTTGAATAAAATATTTTAATATTGACACGGCTAAAGTTTGTCTTGATTTAGAAGTATCCTTTGTTCAATTATTATATGATGTAAAACGTTTAATAAATGTAACGTGTCGATGCCATTGGAATTGACACTGCGTGAGAATACAGGCCCGTCCGGTTTTCACAGTAACAAGAGCATTCTGTGTGTTTGTTTGCGAATGTACGGTAAACATCGCGACAATCTCCCAACTGTTTATGAAATCCAGCTGTGTCGGAGGCCGTGACAACAAACACACTGACATGACAAGAATTGTTGCAGCATTCCATGAGATAAGCGAGCATTATCAAATTGAGACTAAATAAAATTAAATTGATTTTGAACATTGCAAGAAAAATTCCTGTCTATTTTTTATAATTTCAATGGTTCGAAATAATAAGAAATATAATAGAAATATAATAATACGACTTATGCAACACGTAGTTGAATATTTTAATTGTAAATAGGAATTTTTTTTCATTGTATATTAATTCAATCCGTCGGTAAGTCGGCCTCGTAGAAGACTCCTATTTGGTTCACTCTACTCCCTACATAGTATATATGTATTCCAATTTCATAGAAAAATTAATATCACGCACTAATTTCATAGATCACAAACCCTGTAGGTAATTATATAAAAGAACGGTAAGCTACCAATTTTGACGAAAATTGACCGTAACTAGACACCGTAGTATACTCATCCAATTAGACATATTGTGCCATATAACGTCTTCAACACGACTTTGAATAAACCTGTTACTTAGTTTGATTACGTCGTGGTTTATGGTTGCATGGCAGCGCGTTCTCCCATGACCGGCCCACTCCTCGGTTAGACTATGTGAATACTTAATACAGCTAAATTACCCTGAGAAATGACGTCCAGTCAACAAGCTTGGCAGTGATTATTAAAAACAATAACATTTTGCAAATTAAACCCAAGCAAATGTTTATGTGACAAACGACAGTCTTATCTGTCATATCGTTATATATAGGACAAACTGATATTATAACCTGTTGGTTAAAAATAATATTAATATGTGAAACAAAATCTTTATATCCTTCAGAAGCAAATACCTTGGAATTTAACACCAGGTAAATGTATACCGAGAAGATTAAGCTCTTTTGAATATAAAGAGTATAAAAGAATTGTTAAATTATTTACACAGCTACTATGATATTAACGCACACACACACATATATATGTCTACATATCGAAGATGTTTCAATGTGTGTGTTGTCACTAAATTTCAAATATGACATTTCCAAACTGATATTGTACTTGATAAATCAATTAATGATGGCCAAGTATCCACAGTCGGGCAATATTTCGTATTGTGAATATGAACATTTATTTGTCTTAGTTTCAGTCCCTAGTAATAATAGCCCATAGTATTGAACTGAGACATTTTTAGATTCCACAAAAAGGTATTTCAGTGCTATTTACTTCATCATACTGTATTTTCATTCGGGTATACTTTGAAATAATTTGCATATATGTCATCATTATTTCTTCATATATTTTTCTTTCTTTCTTTCATCATTACTTTTCATCATATATTTCCATAATTTAGTTACTAGAAGTCATTAATATATTGTTGTATAAAATAAGGCATGGAAAACATTTTAATAATTTAAAACAATAATTCAATGTGACAACGAGATGTTAGTTGATATTTAGGTTCAATGAAGACACATTATTATATCATCACAGTCACATTAGATCACTAATTTGGATCATGGTTGCGTAACCACTGATATCATGATGTGGCTTATAGTATAAAATCGATAGAAATAAAGTTTCATATTTCAATATAATTATATGTAACGAAAAATTCGTCAGCTGGCCCTGGACTCGAACCTGCTATTTCCACGTTATTTCATTCAAAGCGCTCTAATAGATAAGCTACAGTGATCTGACTACAGTAAGATTAATTAAATAAATGTCTCAATACTATTAATCATCCTATTTGAAATTTAAAATTAGTAATTTGAAATTGAACCCAATGTTATAAATGTTTATATAGTTTTGGAAAACTTTATCTCTTATTTAATATGGTCGTAGCGTGAGCATGACTGTGTATTAAAAAATATATAATTCGTTTCATAACCAAAGTAATAGTGCCAGGTTTTTAGACGTTTGCCTTTCATTATTCACAAGAAAGCTAAATTATGTCCCTATTCAGTAGCCTAAAGACTCGAAAGCAACGTGTGAAGAGGGATACGTTAAAGACCGGATTGTATGAGGTTTTTCAATAGTAATTTATAAAATAAGGTCTCATTGACAACGTGAATGATACTATACCATCAAGTCCCTTCCTAATAACAAGCTACACATGACCCCCATATACCACGGGGTCTGATGTCTGATGGCGTGCTGTAATTACCCTTACATTGTCCCCTAAGAATGTTACTACCATGGCGTTAAATTACCGGCCACATTACAGATTACAGGGCTACCAACTTACACGCTATACTTTGATGACCTAAGGTTACGTCCAACAAGTCATGTTTATAGTCAATAGCATAGTCTTGTATAAATATCTATTCCACTAGCTGCGCCTGCGACTTCCTCTTCGCTGAATATTTGTATTGTTTTATTTGTATTAATAAAAATAAATAAAATTACTTGAATCAATGTACTGCCAGTTAATTCTTATTGTATGAGCGCCAGTGCCAGTTCAATGTGCCAGTGAAAATTCTGTCAAAATAGGTTCAGCCATATTAGCAATTGCTCGAGACAAATAGGCAGACAAAAGTGAACAACGGTTATTTTAATGCTACAAATACACGCCGTAATTGTGTGCTTCATAACAAACTGTATTATTAATTATATAAATAGCTGACATACAATAACCTCCATCTAATTCTAGGATAACTAAATTACCACTTACAAAGAATCTAAGCGAGTGAAACTGACATATTGACTTCTGTGCGAGTAGCGGGAAATTAGATCATAAAAAACGGAACGGAAACACCCATCACTACGGCGAGCCCCGAGCCGTACAAGACTATAATTATTAGCCTCACCGGATACCTAGCAAAAAGCTGCACACGCTGTATATGTATAACACGACAAGTTCAAACATTCTGAACATTATCATCACCCGCGATATTAGCACTTACGCTGATATGAATAAGACCTAAAATCTCGCAATTGATGTCGGAAGAAAGTACGCTTCCATAACCGACCGACTAATAACTGGCACGAGCCAAACATTAATATGATGGGAGAAAAACACGATCGCTGCTCTATGATCATTAAGCTGAATGTAGATACATTTTATTATTTATATTATGATCATTGTTAATATTTATATCGTTGGGATGTTATTCTTTGGCAGTCGTATGAAATATATTTTATTGTGATTTGTGAGAATTATATTTTTTTGATGTTTTATTTTACTACACGTATATTTATATTTGGATTTTTAAAAACTTAAACATTTTTCAATGTGTGCAATAAGCCGTGTCCCATAGTACAGATTCCATAATTTTATTCCACGTGGCTATATTATTATATTAATAAAACTAAATTAAATGCTCGTATTTAAATTATAAACAATTCTACAAATAAAACTTGTTAAACAAATATATTTTTTTAATTTAGAAAAAATACATTATTTTATAATTTAATTCGATAAGCAGAAAATGGAAAATATTTGAAAGAGGTTTTATATCGATTTAGTCACATTTCAGCCTACAGATGGCAGCTATGATTGCTATCTTTTTATGTATTAAACATGAAAATCGACCGCAAAAAGATATCACAGCCTCCAGACAACACTGGGAGGTGAGGAGACAACTTTTTATGATTTCCATGTTGTCTTCGATCATCAGATATTCAAACAGGTGACAACGTAGCTACAAATCATCTGTTAATCGTGAATTAGTTTTTAATCATCAAGCGCTACACACGATGTTGGCCTGGTGTCGTTCTTATGCGGTTCTAGTGACATTCATATTATTTTATTAAATTTACTATACATCGACGAACTTTCTTCTGTCTTTTGACTATTTCATGTTCAATATCAGAATAGAAATACCATATTTGGCATTTAGTGTCAATTGAGGAACCTTCACGAATTGACATATTTATATATGTGTGTCGAATTCATGGTAGTGTGTGTAATATTCATTGAAAATAATTTAATACAATTTATCTGTATATTTATTTAATATCGATTACATGTGTTAAATAAAAAAAATTGCTTGGCACATTTCTTCCGTAAAATTCAGCGTTCATTTCAAAATACATCACGATTGTTCTTGCATTCATGGGACACCAGTTTTCTTATATATATTCATTTTGTATACAATTATCACATGATTTATGTTCTATCAGCTTATTGGTTTATAGAACTATGGTAATTAACGTTTGAATCATATATCGTAATTAATATTTACAACTATAAAGCGTTTCGATAGAGTCGAGTGTGCGCAACACTATGCACTGCTAATGGCAAGAGCAAACGATAAATATTCATCGCGGCAAAAACAAGGTGCGCACGCGCCGACGACGCAACGCGCTTTCATATACAGGAACAGCTAACGGTAGATGTGCTGTATTACTATTGCATTGTTATAATATTATTAAAATAAAATCATAAAGTAAAAAACAGATTACTTTTTTTAAATTTTTTTTTCCTCATATTATTTTTTATTCTGATAATAATGAGAGTCCATTTTTCTGTTGCTGAGTTCATTGTATATTTATTTAATTATTTGAAGAACTTACATATTCTTTTTTTTTAATAAATGTATATCTTGTCAATGCAAATATATTTGAGGTATGTAACATAGTAAGCTCTATAGTTATTAGTAGCTCTGCGCACAGCGCTCGATCTCGGGTCAGCTTAGAAAAACTTATGAGGCCGACTTGCGTGTTCTGGATTGCTGCTCTTTATATTTATATGTGTGTGTGTGTCCACACATTAACACACACGGATAAAAGTGAAAAGTTTTCAAGATAAGTGTTTATTAGATTTATTGTAGCTCATATAGAAAATCTTTGAACACGTCTTACGGTTATGCGATTGTAGATTATTATTTTTTTTATTTTTATAGCCCAGAGTTATAAAATCGGTTGCTTATTAAGTCTTGGGATATTTTTAAAAACCTTATAATGTATATACGATTTTCTGTCAATCAAAGAATTTAAAAAAAAAATAAAATCATATTTAAGTTTTATACATTTTAAATGCCAACGAACTGGCTATCAATGAATATTGAACCCATACTCATACGAAAACACCTAATCTATTCAAGTGGCTAGCCGTAGGGGTCGCGACATGAGCGACAAGGATAAAAATATATTTACAACATATGACAGAAAAGGGCAGCATTACTACCGATGCTGGGGTCAGAAGGCGGCCGATATGTCATAACCTGTTGGAAAGAAACAGTCTTATATACAAATGTATTAGTGCGCAAGAGATAAACAACAATGACGTGAAGGGTTAAATGTCAAGCAAAGTGTCGCGGTCTGTGCGAGGAAGATGGAGTTATGTTTTTATTATTTGAAAGTGAAGGACGGTTGTTCGGAGGTCAAAAAACGTGTGTCGGCAACCCTGAACCTCTGGTGTCAAGTCGTGGGCCGTACTCTAACATATAAGAGGGTAAATTAAATATTTAAAATGCTCCTTCAGCGGATTGTGTGCGTTTCAATAGCTCTGCGAATGAATAGTTATAGTTTCCTCCAGCCATTAGAATAACTACTGGCATTGTTGTTTCACTGGTCTATGGCATTTGTTGGATAAATTATAGCAATTTATCTTACTGTGCTCGTATTGTTTTCATTGGAACATTAATTCTGAAACATTTAAAATATAAAAAAATAAACAAAATATATATATAATATTTATTCTGATGGGAGTTTCTTAATATTGTGTTAACATATTTATTTATTGTGATTAACTATAATAAATTTTATCGTATTTTATTTATTTATTATGTGTTATTATATTTCCGTGTTTTAAATGATTCGTCACGGCCGTCCCTGATCCCAGTGCACTAATGAATCGGGACCGGCATAATTAAACAGTTCGCGATCCGACCGATGTTCAGAAAGTAATACATTGTGACATAGTAACGCGGTCACATTGTTTAAAAATATAAACACGATTAAAATTTGATTCAAGAAATATCGATGTAATCGAAACTAAAAAAAGGTATTCGGAAAAAGTTTTTATTAAAGATACAGACAGGCTGAATATAGAACATTACTGTTTAAAAAAAAAATTGTCAATATCCCGAATTGGCGTAGAATAAATTGGTAACATACATATGAATTGGTGTTTAAGTGTGGGTATGGGGTGTGTTTAAGTGTAGTGTTTATAAAAATAAATGAAAATGTGCATTTTAGCGTTTTGAAATCACTGAAGGATTGGGAAATGTTTACATCTGGATTTCACTTCTCAAGCAAGCTGTTGGACTTGTTGACTAGAGGTAGTAAACATGATGAAAAATAATTACCGTTTCATAATTATTTTTTTATAATTACTTAAAATATACATGATAAGGATTCGTTGTAACGTTTTGTTCCTGATAAGGCTTAGATAGGCTCTATTTGGGGTGGCCTTAAATTTTGGACACATTTGAAAGTTTCCAATTTTATTAATTGAAATTAAAAAAAGATGCCGTTGCAGGCCCGTGTCTTTCATAGTCTTTCTTAACTTAGAGACTAACGTATTAAAGTCATTTCTGATAATTATATTTAGTATACATTTTTTATATAACAATATTTTTTAGTTGAGGATTAAATCTAGTTTTTTTTTGTAATGAGTATTGATGGACCTCCCCTCGGCTTATACAGTGTCATTGGGAGAGGTTTGAACCTACTATACACGCGGAATGTGGGAACTAGTAACTAAATATCTCATTATGATTTAAGATGTTGAGTTATTAAGGAGTCGAAGTCCTTATTATAAAATGAAGTTTTTATCATTACATGTAACGCCACTGATAGTTTACAACATACTTTTTCTACTTCAGTTTTACGTACGTTAAGCATAAAATAAACAAAATCTTTATTTTATGATTTGTCGCACGAAATGTATGAAAAAATTTGCATGTCATGTGTAATAACACAATTATTATTTCCAGGAAACGTTCACCGGGATAGCTTATCCCTATCAGCTAATGGTGAGTAAGCAAACAATAATATAGTAAATAATAATTGGAGCGTCACTTTAATTGCTAGAGCGGCATTAATTTACGAACTGTCGATGGAGCTTAGTAATCGTTATCATGCTATATCAGATCTGTAACAATAACGGTTGTTGAGTTATTTCGAATTTATTTACAAGTTTGAACGTTCGCTCGTGACACTACAATGAAACCTTTCACCCGCTACCTGTTCCGATCACAATTGGTTCATATTGACTTCTTGGTATCATTATTATAATTAATTAAACAGTATATGTATATATAAACTTCGTATACAATTGTTATTGTTTTTGGGAATCGCTATAATTTTTTTTTGTTGTGAAAAAAATCAATTAAATCTTTACGTGCATTTTATTTAAAAAAATTAGACTCAGAGTTGAGAGTAATCTCTACGTTTTAAGGTAAATTCGTTTCCATTGTCCTCACTTCTCAGAATCTTGGCCGTAGTACAAAAAAGTTCTTGGAAACTTAGAATATTTTGTTGATCAGATTACGTCAGGGGTCACTCCTAGTAGACTACCTTGACACGGCGCCATCAGCATATTATCTTAAGTCGACTACAACCGTTAGATCTTTGAGCCAAAGGCCGCCGCGGTCATTTGTTATATTATCAGATAAACTGTTTTAAGTACAACACGATTTGACTGAATTTACACATTATAGCTCCAAGTTAGTTAAACAAACAGTCTGTTGCTAATGACAAATTGTATTTCGATTATAACGAACAAGAAATCTAAATAATTTTTTACTAGTTACGTGTTAGTCCTGAAAAACTGGGAAATGTTAATGTGTTTTATGTACTATAAAAGTCTTTAAGAACAACATTTTATATGAAATATATCATAGCTTTCAACCAATGACGTGTTTTAGTTATTTATATATTCTAATATTAACTGTAATGAATAATATTGAATATTTATAATATCACTATCGATTACAATTTAAACTAAATCGTTATATCGTTTGACAATGACCAACAAATTTACATGCCATCTATACATTCCGCTAAAAAGGATAAAATATAATCTAAATGGTATCTTTTCGAGTTCTCACCATTGACACGAAAACTGCCTATTAGCGAGTCCATCGTGTACGTAAACTATAAGGTTAACTATGCCCAAAAACAGTAAGAGATATGCCATACAATTTGTATTGAACTTGCTCGGCGTTACCAACACTTGATCAAGATAGTGCCTGGACTGCCGAGGCGCAACTGCATTGATATTATCAACCGACGCTGTATATATGTAGCTCACAGCTTATAGCTTACAAGATTGATGAACATATGGAAACAATGAGTGAAATATTCGCAGTCTTTACGTCTGTAACTGAAATTTCAATTTAAGGTTATACAGATATTGTTGCACACTATAGCAATGTTATTTGGAAAAAAACACACGTTTTTAAAATATCTTAGTTTTTTGTCATCGCTATCCTTTATCGGTATCTTTCTTTTCCTTTTTTATTTACTTATATTTACGGTAAATGAATATGATCGGTCGAAATGGTTTGTGAACTTATGACCATAGATAGCGGAAAATTGTTAAAATGTCAAGTGATACACATCAGTATGAAAACATGATGATGTTTTTCATATAATATGTGTGTTTTCAAGAGCTGGTTGCCCTTTTCTTTTTCCCATCCTTTCTTACCCCTTACCTATTCTACTTTTCCTCTCCCTCTTCTTTAATCAAGGGTGGCAAGACATTCGCAAAAAATGATGTCTATGGGTGTCGGTACTACCTCCATCAGGTAGGCCGTCTGCTCGGTTGCCCCCTTTATCATAAAAAAAATATTGGTAATGCCAGATGTAATATTATATATTTATAATCTTTATACATTTCTAAATATATATATATACCATGTCTGTAAAACAATGTTTAATTTTGTACATTAGTACCAAACACTTTAACATCGATTTATTGTAGATTTTTTGGACCAAATATGCTTACGCGCTTGTTTTGTTTGATATTGATCTAGGTGACAATAATGAAGAGTTTTAATGTCTGCTCTGAGTATATACCAACTGGTTTATATATATTACAAAAAAGTCACTTAGGGACAATTTATTTATTGATATAACCTAAGAAACATGTATATATAATATATATAGTTGTACGTTATTTAAGAAAATGTTTTGACTTAACTTTATTGATTTTCATAATTTTGGAAAATCCTAAGAAAGTTTAAATATATTTAGAAGTTTTTATCAAAGTTTTATAAAAATCTGAACAACAATAAAAAGGTAAAGAAGTATTATCATTATTTTATTAAATATGTTGACATTTTTGGTTAATATTTATATATAGTACAACCGATACAAGAAACCCGCTGTCCTTTATTAGCTTTCACAACACAAGACCGGGTCTTTACAATAGGCGGGTCAGAATTCTGTCGTGTCTTAAATAGGGCCAAAGTAGCACCTGCCTTCACAAGGTCGCTTCACCTCCACAAACTACGTTTATATAAAACAATTATATTATAAAATACAATTACGAATCGCCCATGTTGGTATAAATGAAATATATTCAAAAGACAGTTACGTCTTTGTGTTTATACAGAGAGAGAATTTATGAGTCTCCTATGTCGAGCTCTGGGCCATTGAGTTACAATAGTAAGTATAATTTCTCAGTATATTTCATACTACGATCGTATCGCATGCGATAGTGTCATAAGTTTCATTGTCCCATGAAAGTGATAAGGGGTTAGGGGAGTTTATCTTAAAAGTAGGCTTCTCGTTGGTCCTGCGTAGGCATTATACCTATTGTCTGATATCATATTATTATTATTTTTTAGTATTATTATTAAAAAGTATGGAATAATTGTTTATAATCTAAGCCCTTTATAGGATTATCAAAGACTACTTATATTAGTTATTGATTAATATTAAACACGTATATTAGTGAGAAGCGTTTACATTTAATCACTAAGCCAATATTGCGTCACCGGACTCGTTACTCTGTACCATTAAAATGTCTATTCTCATTCCGAATCTTAGATTATCTTCGAAAGTGACCAGATCTAGACAAACAGTTGTGTAATATGGCGACTTGTATCTTTTGAAAGGATAGTAAACAAAAGTAGTTTACAACGCAACTGTCTCCATTAAATTAACTATAGCTTCACGTGAATTGCAATCTATTATAATTGATTTGGATTTTAACCATCACGTATATAAATCTAATGCCAACTACGTTTACGTTTACGAAAAATACTCATATAGATTATAACATGAAGTAGAGCGATTATGTGAAATAAAGACAACTATGTATTAAAAGAAAACGATACTTATGTTGAAAGTTCAAAAGGTCATTTTGTTATAATGAATATTTATGGCTTACAAAATAAACGCAAAGTTTAGGTATGAATGTTTTTATCTTACATCCGGGGGTTGTGTGTTAATAAAGCTAATAACTATGTGTATCATGACATGATATTATCGATAATAGCTGTGTCTGTGAGTGATCTCATTTCCACGAGCGAGTTTTAATTTTAGTTATAAATCATGCCCTTTCCCCGAAGTCGCGGAGGCGAACGGAAGACCGGTTATACTTGTACAGCCTCATTTAAACTGTAGCACATTCCACTGCACTGTACTTATGTATAGATAGCATTTAAATACATTAAATTAGTTATATATAAATAACATATTATATATAAGCGAATATTACTGTATGATAACAATAATTATAATATTTTTCGTGACGGTTTGATCCGTATCAAAAAGTATTGGCTACTATCCTTTGACAAGTATGTATATGTATACTTATTGGGGTATAGATATTTCTAAACATATCTATAGTTAAAAGCCGTCTATACATTGTGGTTATTATATTCAAAGATTATATTTCTAACCGAAAGCTAAATATATTTTATATATATAATAA
>DVQP01001416.1:0-15631 GCA_018231745.1 Danaus eresimus
CTCTTTTTTGTTTGTCCAATGTACGATAAGCCACAGTCACAATCGATTTTGTATATACCCGCTTGTTGCAAAGGAATGGTACTCTTGATAGGTCTCAAGAATTGGCTCTCTTTCTTATGTGGTTTGTAAATTGTCTTGATCGAAGACCTTTTTCAAGATGTTGCCTATTCTGTCAATAACTCCCTTCACATATAGTAATATCAGAGATTGTCGCTCAACTGTAGGTGGCTTCAAGCTGTTCTTGTGATGCTGGCGAGGCACGGGCAGGTTGTTTGTGGTCAGAGCATGTTTTACATGCTGGAGCTCGGTCTGGTGGTGGTGGTGGCCAGCATCACAAAGGTTGGGCTCTCTGTAACAAAGATTTGCCAATGGTTAACATTATAAAATAATTGAAATTCTTTCGGATAGTTCGATTTATGAGAAGAGTTAACAAAGACCCGACGGGTATAGTTTTAACAGATACAAAAATGTTAATAAGTACACATAGTTCAAACTTAATTTAGATGTCAAATAACTTGTACCATAATGTGCAAAACAATCGAGATGGTATGGGTTACCTAAAGCCCATAAACAAGATGTTCCCTAACGCCCAATTGTTAGCCAGATTGACTTACCAACTGGCTAAATTTCTTTCAAACATATTATCACCACTCCGAGGCATCACAAAGTCAATTGTTATGGATTCCACCCAGTTTGTCAATTATATAAAACACCTAAAATTTACAGACAATGACAGCATGGTCTGTTTGGATTTACAGTCATTATTCACTATCTGATGTACAGTCATTATTCACAGTCTGCCTGTTCTTGACTGCATCGAGATTGTAAGAGGTAAGTTAAAAAATAGCAATATGCCTATAGAATATGCAGATCTATTAAAACATTGCCTAACATCCGGCTACCTCATGTGGAAGGATGAATTCTACATACAAGTAGCTGGAGTTGCAATGGGTTCGTCGGTGTCCCCGTGGTTGCTGGCATATTCATGGAAAACTTTGAGGAGCGGGTCCTTTGTTCTCCTTCAATAAAACCTTTAGTAAATAAACAGTATGTAGATGATAACTTCACAATAGTAAATAAAAATAAAACATCTGCTTTTCTGAACCATCTTAATTCTATCAATAGCAAGATTCAGTTTACTATAGAATTAGAGGCAAAGAATTCTTTAGCTTTCCTCGATATACTTGACATTATGAATCCTAACAATACTTTGGGACATACTCTTTATAGGAAACCCACACATACGGATAGATGTCTCAATGGTAACTCAGACCACCACCCATCCAGTTAGCTACCGTTGGCAAATATTTGTTTCAGAGAGCCCAACACCTTTGTGATGCAGACCACCTAGAGGCCGAGCTGCAGCAGGGCAGGTTGTTTGTGCTCTGACCACAAACAACCTGCCCGTGCCTCGCCAGCATCGCAACTACCACTTGAATCAACCTACAATTGAGCGACAACCTGCGATAACCTGCTATTTAATTTTAATTTTAAAGGATTTAAAAACGCTACATCTTAATTTATTATAAAAAAAATACATACACTCTGACCCACACACGCGGACGCCAATACACTCAAACATTCTCACACGCACAACGAACAGTCTTCCTAATTAGTATTGTAATTTGTGATTAATTGACACTTAAGTTACGTTTATACTTCTACTTTTACTGTAAATGTATAATTCTGCATTGTCTAAGTATTATTTAGTTGCATTTTATAATGTCATTGTGATACGCGCTGTTGAATTACTGAAATAAATAAATATTTGTTAGCGTTCCAATGATTACTCCAATACGCCCACGTTTTTATTCTAGAAAATCTATTTCTCGAAAAATTATTTATGTCAACTCTTTGCTACTTATGACGTGGTCATTCGTGTATTCCATCTCATCTATACAACATTAGTTCCAAGAAGTCAATTGCGAATGTAATCTCGATGGAGGAACTGTCTTCTAACTTCTTCTCGACTGCCCTAAACTCCATCGCTCCCATATGACGGCCTGCCATAGAATACCCTACAACATCTAAATATGTTAAGCGCCGAGAGTCTGTTATCGTCTATAAATACAATTTTTGGGATATTTTTAAATTAGGACGCTATGCACTATGTATTACTAAGTGCATAAGATGGTGCACTTGAGAAAGTGGCGTTGCGAATTAACTTTCTCCATGGCCAAGTTTGGCTAGCATATATAAGTGGTGGGAAGGAGGATCCAGGATGACTGATGTGGTGCAGCTGCTAAAGGCTTTAAAATATAACTTTGTATTCCAGCAGGCCCTGCCCTTTTCATTGCAAAAATTACATTAGGCAATGTGACGTTATACTTGTAGGTAAGTAATATAATAATATAATAAGTTGTTAGGAAGTAGATTTAAGATTTCTTCGATGCTCCTTAATAAGCTCTAACTTAGACTAGTCCCCTCCGGCAAAGCCGTTAGGGCTAACAACTATAGTCAAGTCGAAACTTAACTTAATTTGTGATCTGAACATTGGCCTTCTAAGGTCTTTAGGAAATTATATTTTTAAAAAGGGAAATCGCACTCAGAGACAGACCTAATAACAAGGTTTAGCAATCTGATCTCCTTTAATAAGAAAAAACCCAAAAGTTAAAAAGTTCTGCACATCCCATTTTCATGAAATGTTTATGTTTCTTTACATGAAACCAATATTTTTCGGATAAACTAGGCGTGATTTATTTTTTGTTGAAAAAACTATATAATCCCGACGTTTCGGTTATTATACAGCAACCGTGATCACGGCCAGACAAGATGCGAGTGTCACATCCGTCTACATACATCATCCACATCCTCATAAAAGATGCATAATACAAATTGCGTGTCTTCAATCCTATAGAGTAGGATTTTAGATAGTGTCTTCACCATCTACTATTTTTTTTGCACCACCAATAGGCAATGTGAGAGTCAAGCACATAATCTTTTGTAACTTACTTTACTTTAATATACCGCAAAATGTTTCTTTTGTCTCTCCATATTGAAAAGTAAAAAAAAGTTTAAAAGATAATTTGTAGCTAACCAAAGTATTTTTTAGGTCTTAAATAAGACTTCATATTGATAAACATAAATAGTTAGTCATTCATGGCTTAAATCAGAAGCTCACAGAACAACCTAGAGTACTAATAAAATAGTGGACAAAGAATCTATGCAAGTTGTCACTATAAGCCAGCCCTAGTGACAAGAGAAATAACAAGCTTATGGCAGGATAAATAAAGTATAGCATGTTGTTTTCAATGTTTTATGATGAACACATGTTAGACATACTTTGAATGTTGGGTTTATTTGACTTTGAAGGGTTTAAGTAATAAAAATATCAATTTTAAACTACTTGATATATTTATTCAAGTAATAATATTTCATGCAAACTAAAAAACTCACTTTGGAATATTCAAAGGAAGAAACACTAACTTAATGGTTCACGGACTTTTTATAAGAATCACAGAGAAATATTTTTAATATCTACTTAAAACATTATAAAATAAAAAATGTATTAGATCACAGACACAGTGATCTTTATTTGTTGTACTATATTCTATGAAATTGTTCTAAATGTCAATTCCTGGATGGTGTTTTAGTTGTCTACCTTGGCAGGCGTGGTGTGAATCCTGATGCCGTGCATCTCTGCTATGTCACTCTTAAGGGATTCAGTGACCAGTCTGTGTTGTTTAACAGTGGATAGCCCTACAAATTCTTTAGCTTCAATACTTATCTGTAATAGAAATTAAATCAAACTAGTAATTTTCAACAAAGCCATGTTCCGAACATTATCATAAATTCTCAGTAATACGCATTATTAGATTGTAGTAATATATTTACTTCATACATAGCACCACAGCCGCCGGAGATATCCTCCACACTGATGTATGTGATGCCGGGTAATGATTTCTTGAGAGCTTCCGTTAATTTCTCTTCTTTCGACAGACAATTTTGTTGAAATGCGCTTCCATTACCGCCGACAGGGCGGCTCTAGAAATAAATGATTGTTATAACTTGAAGGATAATTCTTTTCTTCAAATATTATAACGAATTCTATAAAAGACCTACTTTAAAAATTATTTCAAAATTCTTTTACAACATTCAATCAATATTATTTTAATAAATACTAAATTTGGGATCTGTATTATTCAAAACCATCACAAATTAAGTAAAATTCTTACCAATTGGTTCCTAAAAGGTAACAAAGCTTTAATGAAGTGCCTAAACATTTTGAAATTTATTTTTTATGAACTTAACGTGTATATTTAATTTTAAGCATTTCGGTAAAACTCTTCTATTATTTTGTTTTACATAACATAACCTCTATTTCAGTTCTCCAATTGTCAATGCCAAATAACTGAATATACTAAAAATTCTCATTGTATTCTAAAATAAAATAATATTTAAAATAATATTACTTAACAAAAAATCGTAAGCCAAATAGAAATTATTATTATCCTTAATTTAACATTATAAATAAAAAAAATTAATTCTTTAATAATTGAAAAGCTTTAATTAAATTTCATTTTATATAGTTCCCTATATCTGATACTTTACTACAAGGTTATTATCTTATAATAAACAATTTTTTTTTAATTATTTTTTCACTAACTTTATTGAGCATCCCTTAAACCGTTTTATATTTTATCTTAATGGATCGTTGTCTACTATCAGCTATGTCAGTGTCACTCGTTACAGTTGACAATTATATACATGTATGATCTGTTCATACTTCACTGTTGTTACTTCAAAAATCGGCGTGAAAAACACGTGTGACTTAAAACATTATTGTAAAATATCGTTTATTACCAAAAACTATTTAGTTATGTTAGACTAAATAATAGGTAAAATGCCTCCTTACAAAGCAGGGTTGTTGAAAAGAAAGAATGAGTCTTTAGAGTCAAACAAAAGTAATGCAGAAGACAAGGTAAGCATTGGGGTTTCTCTGGTACAGTAGTTAGTATCTATCTGGTCCGATTGGACTTGTTTATTTGTTCTGCCGAGGATTACAGAACAAGTATTAGAATTGGAAGAGACAGAAAGCTTCATTGACATGTCCAACAGCTTTAATGGCTATTTTACTTGACTATCAAAGTAGACAGGTGAAAATTAGCTGTGGATCCTTGATTACATCAAATTTCTATCACTATAATTATTAGATTGTTTTTGATAGTATTATATCATACAGAATACCACCAATGCTGATGAGGTAGAGGATTTAGTGAAAGGCTTCCTGGATGATGAGGATGATGCCGCAGACTCCGAGCCTGAAGAGGACGAACAATCAGACGGAGAAAGAGATGCAAGTCACTTTTATTTATCAGCACTCTTTTTTCTGTGATTTTTAGTCTGAAACAAATTATTTTCAGCTCTTTAAATCATATTTAAATAAATTAGAATATAAAACTAATATAATTCGGATTTCATACGCGATTTTTTATTATTTTAAATTCTATCTCGTCTGCCCGGGATCATGGTTGCTGATAAGTAACTGAAACATCGGGATTATATTAGTTTATTTAAATGACTTGTGCAAATCTTAGATCTCGTTAAATTGGGATATATTTATGTGAAGTTCATAATGTCTGATTTATATTCTCTGAAACACATAATAATGAAACAAGGGAGATTTGTCCAAGGTGTGGTATAGATGAACATTAGATCACAAATCCTCCGAGCACAAACTGACTACACAAAACTGAAACTTATTGTGGACTTTAGATTTCATGTTTATTAATAAGATATTTATTCTCACTTTCTTATTATAAATATCATTTAAAATGAGAGATGTTTTTACTATATTAATAGGTTTTCTGAAAGACTCCCGTCAAATAAACTGATGCATACATGGTTTCTTTTCTAATATCTGTATAAAAGTAACATCAACATTGCAGGAGGTTTTGTTTGAAGATCATGATTCAACATTAGGTGATGATGAGCAGGAAAATGAAATGTCAGAAGCTGAATCTTCTGTAAGTAGTTCTGTATTCTAGAATAAATTATACAATTTAAAATTTTACTTTCCTTACATCTTTTCTTCTAACTTTAAATTTACAAGAGGATATGAATTTATATTAGTTTAATAATAAGATATAAATAATGTTAAAGGACCTGACCGACTCAGAGGAAGTTGAAGAAACTGATGAAGGTGAAGGTGACAGTGGTGATGATGAGGAACAAGTGAGCAGTGACAGTGGTGCGGACACTGGCATGACACCGACAACAACAGGCAGCAGTGCTGAGGCGGTTAGGAAAATAGATGCCAATAAGAAAGTAAAACAAGTGACCAAGAAGAAACAGGAAAAGAAGAAAAGCAATAAAACAAGTAGCATTAAAATCATGTCTGCTAGAATACAAGAAGACAAACTGACAGCACCAGTACAACAAAAAGGTGGTAATAGAAAATAGCAAACTTAGAAATCAATATGACTGCATGAACATGGACTGTAATTTATTTTTATTAGATGAGTATGAGTCTGGAGACACATCAGACGAGGAGGACCGAACTAATACCGTGGGCGACATTCCTATGTGGTGGTACAACGAGTACCCGCACGTCGGATACACTTTAGATGGAGAGAGGATCATCAAGCCACCTCAGAGAGACCAGATCGATGAATTCCTTAAGTGGGTGTTTTGGTTCATTCTAAACACTGAGAATTTAGAATGATGTCATGTAGGCGTATGAGCACTTTCAACATTTTTCAGTCTTTGTGTTTTTTGAGTGGTTTCGCTGTCTTTCGCAGGAAGTGTTCGGATCCTGATTTCTGGCGAACGGTAAAGGACCCACAGACGGGCCAGGACGTAGTGTTAGCTCCCAGCGACTTGAGACTGCTGGAGAGGCTTCGAGCCTCGCGCCTGCCCTCCGACACTCACGACGATTATGAGGTGATGCCGACTGTCGCTACGACCAGCTTCTCACTTAGACAATAGTTTCATAAAACTGTGATTGATTTCCTGTCCAGCCATGGGTGGAGTGGTTCAGTCGCGAGGTGTTGGCCACGCCTCTGCGCGCCTTCCCGGAACATAAGAGGTCGTTCTTGCCGTCTCGCTCGGAGCAACTCGCCGTGTCCAAGCTCGTACACGCCCTCAAGATGGGCTGGACGAAGACCAGAAAGGAGATGGCCGCAGAGAGGAGGAAGAAGAAGGTAATATGTTCGAAATTTCGTTGCGAGTGGCGACAACCGGACATTGACTAACGCACTGTCTGTGTATCGTTGCAGGAGCGTGCCTTCTACGACCTGTGGTCGTCCTCGGTCACATCTGCGACGGGCGGAGCGCGCGTGTTGCCCGCTCCCAAGCGAGCGCTGCCCGGACACGCCGAGAGTTACAACCCGCCGGCGGAGTATCTGCTGGATGACAAGGAGGTGAGCCGACCTGCACCCACACACACCGCACGGCACATGCACACACACTCACACACATGCTTATTCACAGATGAAGGAGTGGGACTCGCTGGCGGAGACGCCTTGGAAACGAAAGTACACCTTCCTGCCGCAGAAGCACAGCTGCCTGAGGGACGTGGAGGCGTTCCCGCGATTCATTCGGGAGAGGTTCCTGCGCTGTCTAGACCTGTACCTGGCACCCAGAGCGATCCGAATGAGGGTAAAGGACTAGTCAAAAGTCATATGACGCCGATTAAGAGTGTCTGATACGACGGAAGGTTTAATTCCGATGCTCGATGCATTTCTAGCTTACCATTAACGCGGAGGACCTGGTACCCAAGCTGCCGTCCCCGCGAGACCTGCAGCCCTTCCCTACGGCCGAGGTGCTCCAATTTCGAGGACACACGGACGTCGTCCGCAGCTGCGACTTCGACCCTTCGGGCCAGTACGTCGTGTCGGGGAGCGAGGACGGCACTCTCAAAGGTCTCCTACATTTCTTATCACATTACATGAGAAACCTCTCAATCGGATCCCTAATCTACACGCTCCCCTTTGGTCACGTCCGTAGTGTGGGAAAGTAGTACGGGTCGCTGTGTGCGTACGGTGTCCCTGGGAGCAGCCGTGACGCGCGTGTCGTGGAGCCCCGCGGCCGCGCTCTGCCTGGTGGCGGCGGCGGCCGGGTCTCGCGCGCTGCTCCTCAACGTGCAGGCGGGCGCCGGAGCGCACCGCGCCGCGCGCGCCACCGACCGCCTGCTGGCCGAGGCGCCGCCGCACCACGACACTAGGAGTGAGTCCTCCGCCGGTAAACGCTCCCCGCCCCCGCTCACCTGTCTCTGACCCCTCCTCGTTCGCACCTCCACAGTGGACGAGCGCACGTCGTCGTGTGTGGAGTGGGAGGAGGTCGACGCGACGCAGTGGGCGCTCGGCGTCAGGATCTCCATCAAACACTTCAAGCAGCTGGCGCACGTGAGTGTGGCTTCCTCTCCGGCCGCGGTGGGCCGCTCCCCGCCGCGCGTGTTCTTACTCTGCCGTCGGTCCGCAGCTGTCGTGGCACGCTCGCGGCGACTACCTGGCGGCCACGGTGACGGAGGGCGCGTCCCGTGCGGTGGCGGTGCATCAGCTGTCCCGGCGCCGCTCGCAGCTGCCTTTCCGGCGGGCATGCGGGCTGGTGCAGGCGGCCGTGTTCCACCCGCGCCAGCCGCTACTCCTCGTGGCCACGCAGCGCGCCGTCCGCATCTACGACCTAGTGAAGCAGGAGCTGTCCCGCAAGCTGCGGCCCGGCGCCCAGTGGCTCAGCTCGCTGGCCGTCCACCCGGGCGGGGACCACCTGCTGCTCGGCTCCTACGACCGCAAGCTGGTGTGGTTCGACCTGGAGCTGTCGGCTCGGCCCTACCGCACGCTGCGGGTGCACGGCGGGGCGGTGCGCGCGGTGGCCTTCCACCCGCGGTACCCTCTATTCGCGTCGGGCGGCGACGACGCCTACCTCGTTGTGTGCCACGGCACGGTGTACAACGACCTGCTCACGAACCCGCTGCTGGTGCCACTGAAGCAGCTGGCGGCGCCCGAGGCTGCCGGCGCGCTCCGGGTGCTGGACCTCCGCTGGCATCCCCACCAGCCGTGGCTGCTGGCCGCGGGCGCCGACGGCTCGCTGCGCCTGTACTCGTGAACCTCGCCAACTTGTATATAATAAACGCTACAACACCGACCGTGTCCGCTCATTTCGTCACCGTCTCTGTACAAACTGTGCCTTTAAGATAACAGACGGATAAGACATTCACATTGGTATCGTGCCAAGGTGACGTCATCAGATCTAAGTTCGGCGTTCTGGTTGTCGTACCAATAAGAAAAATATAGGAAAGAGATTACCGAGGCGAAAGCCTAATCGTCTTGTTCGTAGCTGAGGGTTGACGTTATAATTTTCTTTTCTAACCTTCCCCGACTAGGTCGGTATGTTCTTTTGATTGTTTAATTCGATTTGAGAGTTCTGGTTTCCAAAAGCATGTTTTGGGCTTTAGCTTTGGCGGACGATATAGAAACCTTCCATTATGATGGCACTATTCAAACTGATAACTCTTGAATTAAAACGTTTCCTTTGACGTTTTTATTCGATTTCACGTCGTGTTTTAGATTCTGAACAACTATTCTAAACAATTGCATTTACTTTCACATGAAGAACGTCCTATTGCTAAAGGATTTTGAGAAAATGTTTTGGAGTAGGTATAGTATCTCAATAACAAGAAAGTCAGTTTTTTGTTTAGTAACAATAAGGTCCTGAGAAATACTGAGAACAGTGAACCTAACGGCGGATCTCATCACTCCTTTACTTCAATAATTTTCATATCATAATATTTTGTGATATCTTGTTATGAGTAATTATGCTAAAACTAATTTAAAATCACTGCTTCACAAAAGGCCTGGAAGCCTTTCGTTACTAAATTTTAGTTAAGTTTTTTTACTGCTTTAACTCCTGAGGATCCTATCTGCTGACTACTCATTTAGAAATCATTTGTTAGTGCGGAAATTATGTGAGTCTACTTAAATTGATAGTATTTGAATGTAGCTTTAAGGTTATTACAAACCAACCTTAACAAATATTATTTTGTTTATACTTGCATAAAATAATTTATTTTAATTAAGGTGTTATAATTTTATTCAATATTAATTATTAATTTTAAATAAAATTACAACAATATAAAATTTTAAAAACGTTAAACTTTTTAAATTCGTAGATATTGCAATAATCTTCACTCAACGAATATACTGGCCCATCTGAAAGGTATTTAACTAATTATCGACCAAAAATTTCGTTTTATAAGATGATCTCTTGGACTCATATTAAAAAAGCAGGTGAGAATTGCAGCAAAGAAACTTGCTTCGTAATGGAAAAATCGAAATGAGTCGTTCCGATTGAGAGCCACGATGACACAGACACATTTACACAGGTATAGACGCAAAGCTTATAACAGCTCCTTTTTTGTGTCGAAATTTTAAAACAGAAGCAGCGTTATCAAAGTATTTCAGTAATGCTGACAGAAATGTTTTAACGAAAACCAGCTATAGAGTGCAGTGATAGCTAACGGCTATCTTTCTAAAACCTCACAGCCCATTACATTATTATAATGTGCAATTTTTACGTAACTATATTAAAATATATATTTTATAATTATAAAAAACACTTGATACGAAGATTTTGCTTATTGAAGTCCTTGTTAACTAAAAATTAGCCTAAATGACTATTTGATAGCAATAAAATTCCGCCGACAATCTGCAATCCATATAAATCATATTTTGACAAAAAATAGTTCATTTTAGCTATTTTATGTATAAGTGAGTGTAAAACAAAATACTTAACATCAATCATTAAATCTTTTTAAATTTTTGACATAGATATTAAACATTCACAAATAACTGTTTAATGTTGGACGTACTGTGACTGTGTTGCCTCAAGCATTTTCTTTGATTTTATCTTATTATGTTAAAATCGATATAATTAAATAACAAAGTTTTAACAAATAATAAAAATATATAATTTTCATTATTTAACGAACATTTTTTTATATGGTAACATTATTGTTCCCATTCTGTTGGCAGTTTACTTTTATGCTGCGAGCGTACTTTTTCTATAAAAACAAGTTGTTCGTTTGCGACTTTGGCGCTTGCGATTCAGGAGTCGGAACTTGTACGATAGTTTTAACGGACGTTCAACAGTCTACTGTCCAGTGACTTGTGAGTGGTCGTGCGCCTTATCAATCGAGATTCGTATCACTTTTGTTTCGTTTATGTCGTAAATATTTGTAGTTGTAAATAGTTCATTTGCTATTTTTAATATACTAATATTCTCTCTTTGAGAATTTATAATTAAATTCAATGTTTCATTTTGTCGAAACAAATGCAGTGATTTGAGTACTATGTTCGAGTTGTTATTTTTGGCTTCACCGGACGGATTTCATCGTTAGATGCTTTTGTTAATTTTTTTGTAATCCCCTTCGGTGCTTTTGGTTTGGTCAAATATGGGAGAGTGACCAAGAGTTACTTAAAGTTTATAATAATCCGTGGGGTGATGATAGAACGGGCTCGTTAAGACAATTTAAGTATAAATGAGCTGTGAAATGTCTGTGTCTGGTGGCACCACGCCGACGATGCCGGAGGCGCCGGCGCCGGCGGGGTCCGTACAGCCTCTGCTGGATGATCGGGATTTGGAACCTCGGACGCCCATGAAGAGGCTTGGTTCTACGAGGAAGCTAGCCGCTTTTAGCAGTGAGTTTTACCATTTATAGTAAATTGTCGTTCTGAAATAACTACTTTAGTTAAATAAGTTAAGCAAACGTTAACACTTTCTTAATTAAGTTTAAACAAAGCTTACACCTAAAATAATGTTAATAAATGATCATGATAACAAAAGAAAATTCCTCGACCCGAGCGGCGACTTTCTTCATCTGAAGGCTTTGTTAATAGAATTGTCGTGTTTGGTGCTTCTTCTGGTCTTTTTTTTTGTCGGTGTTAAAATACAAAAATGATTTACATTCTCAGAGAACTCAGGTTTATTTCACATTATATAATAAAAATATTCTGATTTATAAAATATGTTACAATAGAGTATTCTTAGATCTTAAATATGGTGACTTCTCAAATTGAAATTTATCCTTAAACGAAAAGGTAGATAAACATTTTGAGTGCTGTTTTAATATTAAAATATTAAAGAAATCAGTTTAAAGCATAATTCTTTTATAACACATAACTTGCCTCTCACAGCTACAATGCTAGTTCACCTCAATAAAGGATTCATCAATTAGGTATTTGTTAATTAATAACAAAGTCATGAGTAAAGTGGTTCTTTTTTATACAACAACTTGTGTTTAGTTTACCTTATAAGAGGTTTAACATAACTGGGAATAAAATTATATAAAGTATTGGTTGGCATCAGAAAGTAAATAACAGCCTTAGTAATTTGTAAAACTACCTGTCGCATCACCTGTGGAATTTACCTCTTCACATTAGAAATAAGATCAATCCCTTTTCAAGTGTACTTTCATTATCAAAATTAAAAACAGATGTAATTTATTGTCCCATAAAGTTTGATGATAAACTAGCTTGTAGCCAGTAAGTGAATGTGATGTTGCTAAACTTGGTGAGTTCTGTTTCCTGCCAACACAACTTGTGAATAATTCAGTGTATTGAGTGGCCGTGTCCTAGGCTGAATAACTGGCTTTGAATACTGTGAGGAATACTTCACTGCCCACAACAAACATGTTACTGATTTTGTCATTGGCTTCCCATTCATAAGATGCTTTGGATCTGGATGTTGTTTATGTCAACCTCCCAGTACCCTGGTCTCACAAGTCCCCCAGCCCTCTAGTACTCTCGGTCCCCCGATCCCCTCTACCTCCCTCTCTATTGTGAATAAACCAGACTTGACTTCAATTTGTCTCAAGATGTTGTTTCAATAAGTTTGATTTCTATTAATTGGAATTATTCAGTGAACCAGTGTGTTCTTTATGTAGTATAAGGTATGGGTATGGGTATGTGTGAGTGATGGACCAGCTCTGGCCCTCACACTCAACAGATGTATCAATGTAGAGACAATAAGTATTGAATGTTTTCACAATATTATATAAAATTCTATACAAATGCATGTTCGTCCGTGTGTGTGTGTGTGTGTGTGTGTGTGTATGTGTTATTTCGCCGCCATATCCAGATGTTTCATGCCGTTCTCTTCCCGGTGTTGTTTATTCCGCTATCTCGGTTCTCAGTGCAGTTACGGATCAAACGTATTGTGTATTTTTAGTATTGTGAAGTTAACAAGCCGCCTTCCTCTCTTCAATAGCGTCATTTATTTTCGTTAGTTCCTCAAAATATTTTAATTCTATTTTGGCAGCGACAGTTGAATGACTCTGTGTAGTTGTCGTTTCAAAACCGCATCAAGCTCACGCGACACGAGCCGAGACACTACCGCCGCCCGCCGGTCGCCGGTCGCCGGTCTATTCCTCGGTATCTACTTTGCTTTATTTCAGTCTGAGTCAGATAATTATTTACTGTATGTATACGCATGTTCGTACGTTCGTTTGCGGCGAACATCTTCATCAAGAATGCGAGTCAAGTCTCAGTCGTGCTTCATTTAGTTTGTATTATAAATGTCTTGGCGATATTCTATTGTTTGTTCGTCTGATTGTAATTTAATATTTCCGTCGTGGAGAGCATTTCCTCCGCGTGCGCTCATCAACAAATTATGTAATGGAGCGAGCGCTTATTATGTGATATGTACTTATATATAATTTCATATCAGACACCGACCGATCCTCAACAACCGTGTTGTGTGTTTGTTGACGGCGTGCGAGTCATTCCTGGTCGCGGTGTGTCATTACGGTGAGGGGCTTCCACCCGGACCCGTGGTTTTATGAATAATTCGAGGGAGAATTAATTTATATAAAACTATAAGCAAAATGTCCCCTTCATATACGGGTGTTTTAACTATAAAAATGTCGTCACCCACAAACTGACACACGCCGTCCGTCCTCACAGTATCGTTGTTGTCATTGCCTTTATAAGTACTAGATATCTTAGTGTCGGTTACCGAAGGAGACTAAGTCTGTGAGTCTTTACACTAGATATCTGTAACACATACTGACGGTGTCGCAACCTGTGGTCGGGAGGGGGACTGTGATGTGATACAGATCGAGTAAATGATTTGAAGGAGTGTCGTGTGTGGCATTCAATGAGATGTGGAGTCGATGTGTGCCGACGTCGACAGCACATACCACATACACCACACTGTTGCCTTAGTAGAACCCCAGACTCCCTAGCCATTCAACAAGGGGGAAGCAGTCCAATGATCCGTGTCTTTTTATGCAGCAGGCTTACAGTGTCATAGAACACTGAGTGAGTGGAGTGGGAGTCGCAGACGGTAATTGTTTTGGTGTTTTATTGACTCGAAACAGCCCACACACAACTGTCGCGTGACACTCGCGATGAAAGGACTCCAGGGATTGGGCGGAGCGCGCTCCACATGGATCCTCCGGGACCCGTGCTGCATGACACGTGTGACGTGGACCTGGCTGTGTGTGTGTGTGTTTTTGTGTGTATGGGTGTGTCACTGTGTGTGTGGGTGTGGGTGTGTGACCTCATCGAGCAATAAAACAATGATTGTATGTCACAGGATATTAACAGATCTCTAACAGCCTCCTCATTTTTATTTTACTTTTCCTTGTTAATGGTTAACTTAATACAGTGCGACGACTGACTACCTATACGAGACGAGAGGGTGTGAGAGGGTGTGAGACAGGAGAGGGGGGGGGACACGGGGGACAGGTGACGAGGGTCGATACATGGGAACAGAACATAACGGCTGGTGACGATAATAATAGTTTGGGTTGTTTTGTTGCCTTGGATAACACTGAACTGAACATTTCTTTTTTATTTAATGCGATTCAATAGCGATTGAAATGTGTGAGAAACGAGATGCGGCAGTTACGGCACTACTAACGTGTAACGTCACCGACCGTCCCCTGATATGAATTGTTTGTATGTTGTCCTGAGACGGACACGAGAGGAGAGGAGAGGAGACGAATTACAAAGTTCGGAGAGGTCATGCGACCTTCAGACTCCTGAACAGTGCGAGATGCGGCGTCCATATCATTATGTTTTTGTTGTGTTATTCTTTTATATATAAATATAAATATTCCTGCAAGTATATAATAAAACACAGACCTACATGAACAGGATTGGAACCTGCCACTTCCGGGACATGGCGTTCAAGCCGATTTGTCAATTAACTTGTCGCCCCCTCCCGTAGAATAAAATAGAGCGGGCGAGTCGTGGGGGCCTGTAGTAGTGTTGTTCAGTTTATACACAGGGAAGGAAAAATATTACGGATACATTTAATGCGCCCTGTTACTAATGATAATGACTCGGGGGCCTAATATTGTTTATCATCATATGGACCTGACCCACACGTGGCAAAGTCACCGGAGACGAGACCATATTTCCTAAATTTTGTAAAGTTTCGCAAAGCTCTATGTTATTTTCTTCTTTTGTTTATAGTGTGTCGCTTTATAAAACACCAGAGATAACAATCATTAAAAGAATAATATAAAAAGTCGTTAGAAGTAAACCTTCCCGGACCACATCCGGACTCCGGACACGCCGAGCTTATGCTTAGTATTCAATAAGTGAGATTCTAAATCTCCCACGAATCCTTAACGTTGTATATTGTAGCTGGCGTCACTACTGCGAACCGAGACCTATATATATATATA
>DVQP01001417.1:0-15624 GCA_018231745.1 Danaus eresimus
AATTAATTTAACAAATGCTTCCAAATAATTTGTAAGCCGTGTGTTGCTAACACGATATTACTCACACACAAGAGGCCGAAGACGTTGGATCTTAGCGACTCATGAATGAACAATCTTGCATCGTAAATATGGGGGCTATGAGACGGGCGATTAATTACAAAAAATACTATTAATGTCTGTACGTTCGTATCGATACACGACGGTACATTAACATCCTTCACATCTAATTACTTTGACACGGCTTATTGGCATTAGTTAGTCTAATGTCAGTGAGATTATAAATCCATATAACTAACTACATTTGTACACACAAACATAACTACAATCGCAGTAGATTAAATAGCAACAGTAACAACCTCACAAACAGCCTTCGCTATATTTTAATAATGAATTAGAAGACGATATTCTATATGGAAGAATATAAATATATATATGTGTGTGTGTTTTCTACTATATATAACTATGCGTAAAAAAATGGCTATGTTATTTTTAATATTAAGTATGACATAATGTGGACTCTACCAAATCAATTTAATAAATATATCAATAGTAACAAATGTTTAAACTTATAACTGAAAGGGTTTTATAAATATATATCGTGAAGATAAATACATATGACACATTATTGACTAACGTTATATAAAATATTGAAACCCTGTTTGTGTGTATGTGTATGTTAAATTATATATAATAATGGTATCAGTTTACACATAACATATATCATATAATATATATAGGCACATATTCAATATATCTATTAATAGCGACACCAATAATAATAATGTTATTGGTCTGTTCGTCCCGCGGCGCTCGTGGCCGACACAGCCTCGATCACTCAGTGTCGCGGAGTGATGAATGGCGTCATAGCATTATATATACTATAACATATATCTAGTTTACTTACATATATATCTTGTTACTATGTAACGTGTTGTACATACTCCGCGTAATGTATAGAGGCTTGTTACGACAGAGATTGATGACTGGAATTACATTTATATATTAAATAATCACATATATGTATTCCTACAGCGATAGGCGCGACTCTGTTTACGTTAAGCGCGGTGTTCTTCTTCTCTTTGATAGTATATATAGCCCATAGTGAGCTATCATTAATATATAAAATAAACAATTTAATTTTATGTATCAGAGACTTCGTAAATGGGATTCAGGCGTATTGGAACGTTGTAACATAGAACTGTGAATTAGTCACAGCTGTTAAGGGTGTGTGTGTGTGTATATATATATATTATCATTACTGAGCATTTATAGAGATGAAAACGTGTGATATGCGTAATTATCAATTCAAGTTTTATTGTAAACTTAAACCTGTAAGTAATCAGATTAACATTATTTGGGACATATTTTTTTGATGACAAGTTTATCTAGATATATAATATATATATATTAGACTTTTTATCATCAGCCAGCGTCCTCCTTATCATCACACAACCCCTCGCCAGGTGCGTTACAAATAACTGGCAGGTGTACAATACATACCACTTATATCCAGAGCTCGGCTGCGTCCGGCGGTACCTCTGCATTTGTTAATTTTACATTAAATATCAGAACATCTTATAACACATAAGAACAGTGCCTCGTTTGCTCACATTTGTCGTCACACTAAATATAATGTAAACACAGTATCAAATCCTATCCTTATTATATATTTACATTGAATTAAATAATTTCGGTTATTTCCACAACACAATAACATGTTATTGTGTTAAATACAAGTTATCACTACAGCTTTGCTTACTTTTTCATTTAACTTTCTCGCATTCTCTCATATATCCCGTGTATTTTTCTTAGTAATTAGATCATTGTGAAATAAACAGACGAACGATTTAATTTTCTTTATTGCTTCACCGGTTGGTATATTTATTTGAATTATAAATTATTTTCGTAGCGCCGGTAACAGTCCAAGCTCTCCGCTGTGCAAACATTGACACAGCACTGTAGGGCCACTGTCAATACAGGCAGACTACTTGATACAGATAACTCACTATTATATAGATGCCATTTCTATGTCCTTAGCTTGTATGTGATTATTTCTCGTAACATTATAGCGGTGGGAAACGTTCATTACTTTCAAGAATAGGCATCGCGATATTTCGTCAGCGGTTCTTGTGTTTTTGGAGGCATTACGAAAATTATTCACAAAAATATGTATACTTATGAACTTAGCCAGCTGTAATTTTTTTATCTCAGCGTTGGTTAATGCATCTCATCACGTATGTGTGTCGGCTGGCTACGTGAGACTCCGAGCAATTAGTGCTCTGACTAATAATAAGTTCAACTTCAGTTGTGTGAGCGGACCCAAAACTTACTGCATTTACAGACGACCGGGACAGCACAGCTGATGAAACTTGTAATGTCAAAAAAAACTCCTCCGAGAGTTCGCGGGATAGTGTATGAGCGACATTTTAGACCAAAAATATGATGTGCCATAATACCTAAATTATATACAAAAATCTAGAAAGTCTTATCTCATGATAAGCAACGCCCAAAAAAAATATGACACAGTCACATAAAAGTCTTCGATACTATAAATTTATAACCAAAAAATAATAAAAAAACACAAGGTAAGGTACATCATATATAGCATACATAAAAAATAACGAACCTATTCCGAGTGCACAGTGAGGGCAAAAGGCTAGTATTAGATAATAAAAAGACGGTATTCAGATATTTAAAAAAATGTCCATAGTATTTGATATGTAAGATAAACGGCAATCGATATCTTATCGATATATTTAGACTACATATTTATAATAATATGAATTAAATAACTTCGGATGTGTGTATTTTACAAATTCCTATCTCGTCGGCAGTCAGCACTTACAATAACTGACACGTCCATGTGAATGACATTCGCTAAATATAATATTTATTTCTCAATCAATAAAATAACTAATACCTACTTCATATGAAACAAAGACAAACTTCGCTTTTAATTTATCTTCGCTTAAACTGAATCAAGTTCCGATTTCATTTAAATCAAAAAAATAACATTGAAATATTATAGAATAACTTTTTTCGTGGAATAAAGGTAGCCTCGATACTTTGAGCCTTTGCGAAATATCGACAACGCAAAATTCGTGACGCGGCAGAAAAAAAAGAGAGACGACCGTGAAGAGCTGTGGCAATAATTTGATGGTACATCGAAATTTTACGAAAAAAATTTTGTTACCACAAAAAGAGGCAGACTGACACAGAATTTATGAGATCCATGTATACATCACAAATCCTACATATTGTATACATAAAAAAATGTTATCTACATATTGTCTAAGCAAAGCGAAATTGTACAATGATCAGAATTTATCATTTACTTATACATAGACAATACATTATGTACTTAAAAAAAATATCCAACACTATATTAAAAGCTCTAAAACTAAAGCCGTCCTAATTTATATTTTGGAACACCAAGTAACATCTGAGAAACGAAATGTTCAAGGGCAAGTTTTGTAAACGGCACCTGGTAAGTTAAGAGATGAAGATATCTAAGACTGTTTAAGGAAAACGTCATTGCAAAGAACAAGTGTATTTAATTGTTGTCTGGCTTACGGTTGACGAAAATTATAGAGAGTGTATGATGTAGGGCTAGCCAATGTAGCTTTCAATCTATATATTTTATAACAATACCTATCGTAAAGTATTTAAGAATTAATAATACATTTAAAAACACGTGTTCCGGTTACGATTTACTCTCAGTACTTAATGGAAATAAAACATATATGCTTAGCACAAGTTTCTTTCGTTACAGTACATACGAAACATTTCCCATTTCTGATTGAATATCTCCCGTTAATCCAACAATGTGCGTAGATTCATCGCTCAAAAACTACACACCCTCCGTGTGTAGCTTGACGATACAAACCAGTAGTAAGCAAGCAAATATTACCAATGACGATACAGTAACTTAGAAAAATATGACGGAAAAGATTTAGAAATGGGAATATCATGTTTTTGGTGAAGATATTATAATGAAAGATAAATAATTAAAACTTTTCTTAACATTATCATATATTTATCTGACGGTTTCAACTTTTCACAACAGATACTCTTTAGTTGTATAATGTTATCTATTATAACAATGAAATTTTTTAAATGCTTGTGGTTTGAATATTCATCTTGAATTGGCTATTAGAATTATAAAAAGAAGTCGGGATAAAATTTTGTTAAAGACAAGAAAGACTTCGAAATAGACTTGGTGGAACTCACAGGAACAGTCATATCATAATTTAGTATATAATTATCCCCAGACTGCTGCTGACATTATCCTGATTATTTTTAAACATATATATAAACTGTTTGTTAACCACTTGATAGCACACGACGGCTGTACTGTTGTCAATAACAGCTGAGATGTTGATAAAACATTGTCTAACTGGAGACATACATTCAGATACTGCACTCAACAGTGTTTTATAAACATGTCTGTAACACGACCATACGATTACACTCCAGGGTTACTGTATCTTCACATCTATGTACATGAATACATTGAAAAGCAAATATTCTAGAGGGTCCTAAACAGACAATCAAAAAACCTTTGAAGTTTTTGACAAGAACTATTTTTTAACACAATGTGAACAGTGTAAACTGTAAATATCCTTAATATTTAATATGACTAATTTATTTAAAAACTATGTAAAACCTTGTACATATAATACACACCACACACTCCTTCTGTGAGTGGTTTGATAATTGAAGTAATTTTAAACTACATTTACAAATATGTAGAGTACTTGACATCAATGCAATATGGGTCACCTATGACCTGGTTTATCATAGGATGGGTTAAACAAGAACACATATTATATATATATATATATGTAAACAGTTATAATAATACTATATTATTGATGAAACGAATGCAATATATACATAATTTTATAATCTATATGTTTTCTATATGTATACCTAAGCCATATTTTAATTTATTTATGCAGACATTAAATGATATAAGCAGTTAAGCTAATGCCTCTGTGATAAGAGCAACCCA
Organism: Danaus eresimus; assembly: GCA_018231745.1. Taxonomy (NCBI): domain Eukaryota; kingdom Metazoa; phylum Arthropoda; class Insecta; order Lepidoptera; family Nymphalidae; genus Danaus; species Danaus eresimus. The sequence goes on from DVQP01001417.1 coordinate 5,015, forward strand.
TTAAGATATGAAGTTAAAATTAACATGTGATGTTTTGTGGTGCACAAGTAGCAGGCTAAGTAGTGATGTCAAGGGCCATCATGAACCCACAGCTACCAGGCACGGGTTATACAACCACCATACTAAATGATCTGATAAACTACAGCTATTGATCTTTTACAATACATTAATACTTGAATATATTAAATATTTAGGCCATTATGCAGCTCACAGCTGTATGATGACAAATAATTATATAAGTATATATGTATGTTTGAACTCACTCAGAGGGGGCTTATATAAAAAATAGTATAATAATAGAGTTATGAACAATAATCCTCAACATTTTTGAAGTTGTATATATAAAAATGAATTGCCTTTTGTCTGTTAAATTACTTGTAAATTTTCAAATGTTTTATACACTGCTTTGTTGATACAGATGAATTGTTTGACTTCCATATTAGGAAAAAATCATTCAATATAAGTAAATATAAGTTTACACCGAGAAATGTGTTTTAAAGGGCATCAATTATTGCATGTTACGACCATATGTTTATTGAACGAGCAAAATATAGATAGACATATCGAATTACGTGCCCTTACGACAAAGAAAAGACATCAGTTGTGAGTAATGTACGAGGGGCGGCTGGTATCGCTGGAATTTAGGTGAGGCGAGCGAGCGTTGGCAACGTGCGAACAGAACAGCTGTGACCAACGCCGGCCCACCGGCGCCAGGACTCGTTTAAAGCCACGCCACTAACACCAAATAAACCCAAATAGGTACTGATGCCTAGCTCGCTTATGTAAATAACTAGTTTAAATGATATTAATATATTTACTCACATATTATAACCGCTATCATCCAATCACATGCATTATAACCAGCCAGATTCTGCCACTGTATATATAATCATCACAATTCAACACTGAACATTTTATATGCCTTTTAACGAAATATTGCACGTATAAATTTAAAAACATCGATAACTCATAACAGACTCCACGTAAACACATGCACAACAATATTGTTATGTTCGTTATGTTTAATATCACAATTTTAATAGGATTAACAACTATAAACGTAAATCGCTTTTCAACTCGTCCTTGCATTCACATAAATTGGCAGCCATCTTGCGTTCATGCGAATATATAAATGTTGCCAGTTTATAATTTAAGTATCCCACTATTGAGATTAATTACATGATGGCTGTTTAATTGTATTCATAACGATGTTGATGTAAACTTGTAAGTGAAATGAATTTTAAAATGAAAATTGTTGAGAAATATATGCTGTTAGGTAGTCAATAATAAAGTATTATCGTTATAAAAGAACTGTGTAATTAGTTTAACCCTTTAAAACGGGAATAAATCAATCGTGTGGCAACTGGCGAATCAGAGCATAGACAACTTGCAAAACTTTTTCTGCTACGAATACCGGGTATATTGCTTTGTTGTCTGTTAAAAAAATTAATAACTTTAAGTATACTTATCTCAATAGAATGTTATCGCTACTCTTGTACTATTTTTGTATTGTAACTCAATTCGATAAAATCACATAATACATTGTAAATGAATTTGATTTGGAATTAGATGCAAATATAATTTACATTAAAAAAGAGACATAAGTAAAGTTTTTAAATAATTAACAGTTAATGTCTTGAAATATAAGGTGTGGTTTTATAAAACACGGTAAAAGAAAATAATTTTGTCATATAAAGCATTTAAAAGAAAATTTATCTATTGCAAGTATCAGTCGTATTTTAATTTTAAGTTAATTCTTTGGTAAGAGCAATGATAATGAAAAAAATAAAAGATGATAAGATACGGTACAAAGCATTTTATTCAACTCTTATTACTACGCAAACTAAAATAAAAACCTCAGCCCATCAAAGACACAAGCCCATCACAATAATGGACGTATGTTAACAACAAAACACAATACATATTTAAGTATTTTTAATCGCTGATACAAAGCACACAAACACCAAAGAGAACTTACACAAATATTTTAGATTATGAAAACTACATATAAGGATGAAGCGCGATGTCTCTCTGCAAAATAATAGATGAAGGAATAATTTAGTTCTATTACTAACATATTCTTTGGAGGCAAAGCTATTCCATGGTTCATGCTAAATGTGGGCAGGCCGAAAAGCACAAGCATTTGACGTATAATTCTGGGTAGATGTTAGATACCACAGAACTCTTAAAGTTTGTGCCCAAAAGTCTGTTTGCTTCTCTTTCCGCCAAAATTCGCGTCTTCACAACGCTGCGTAGCCGTGACGCTAACAAATCCATTGGCTTAGTATATAGTCAGTCATAGGGCTTAAAACATAGTCAGTCATAGTGCTTAAAACATGTTCATCTGATTTGTCTTCTGTTCCAACTATAGTGACTTTGTGCATATATTTTTAAAAGCTTGCCATCGTTAAGAAAGGAAGCGGTGTATACTCTTTTCAATCTCAGCATATTTTAATTACTTCTTTAAATTTATTATGGTGGTTATGGAAAATGTCTTGAATGGATGCCTCTTGGCTAATTTCGTATCTGGAAGACTATGATATACAGTGACTGACAACATAGGTGGCGCCGCTTTCAGTACACCGGGAATCTCCTGCGGCTTGCGACAGAGTAATAGGAAAATCTAGCAGTTTTACTGTATGTTGTTTCCTAAAATCCTAATCCACATTCCTCATCCTACAAAATGTTCATCAGATGGCAATATTTGTTTTGGCCGGGGAGCCCAGCTAATCTTTTAGTTTTTGTTTTATATCTTTTCAAAAGAATATTTACAGGTCTATTTATTGACAAAATAGTCCAAAAGATGTTTATCTAAACTGAATGATTTATTGGCATAAATATTACTGTAAAGCTGAAAAAAAATAATGAAGTAATTGAATGCCTTTCTTAAGTTGTTTAATACAGTCGGAAAGCTTCACACAGCCAGATCAAAGTATTTGATAAATTAAAACTGTTCCTTTAAATATTACTCAGTGGCCGTACTCTAACATTTTCCAGGAGTCAATTCCACATGATAAACAATGTTGTCTGTGTTTAAGTATTATGGGTACCTCCCAAAATATAGTTTTAATGTCTGACTTTATAGAAAAATAATAATAAAACAACTTACTTAGTAGAGATGTTTTTTAATGTATTAACTCTATTTATTTGCATTTTTGTTTTATCTTACAGACCACAGGTCTTACACATATGTTAACTTACAAAGTAACGAGTGACCGTATTCATTATTAATAATATTAATTACAATATTAAAATGCAATTTCACATACAAATATACATAAGGTTACATCTACTTTGTATAATAAAATGAAGACGCTTTTGGCAGATAAAAATGTTATCACAACAATAATGCTTAAGACAGTGAGTTTGTTTAGATCCTTCTAAAACGAAGGGAAAATACGGCAAACTTATAGTATGTAAGTATTCATTATACTAAGTAAAATACTCAGTTAATACTTAAATTCTAACAAATAAGTACCAATTAATTTTTCGGATACAAACGAAGAAAAGATTAAATCACGGCTCAAGAAATTTCTTACATCGATAATAAAAAAAATGCACATTTCACGTCATATTGTTTGACTAGACATCCACACAAACACACGAGAACAGCAGCCATTATATAATACTTCTATACGGCCACAACACACCTCAAGGATCGTGTGCGGGTAACTTCACCACAAACAATATAGAAGTATGTATAACGTCACTTCCGTCAGGTCACCAAGATGGCCGACGTCCGTTGAATTTTCCTTCGAAAATTGTTGTCGTTGGGCTCATTCCGTTCGATAGTGTCATCGAGAGCCGGTCGGGTGTTATTTGATAATGACCCCGGGGCTCCTCTGATACTCCAGCGGCAGGAAGATGTGCATCAGCTTGTCCACCTCCCCGCGACACAGCGGGCAGCGCTCACACCTACACGACAGTAACGATTAATTGTTGGAGAACAACACTACCGTCTTATCAACGACCAGAATCTTCCTGATATAACTCCGGGTCATGTGTGTAACACAACGCGTACACACACCACCAGGAGCTCAGTGCGTACTGGTGGCTCATGTATTGTTAGTTTATATGAGATACGCACCGCGGCGCGCAGTGCTCGCAGCAGAGCACGTGTCTACACGGCAGGAACAGCGTGTCTATGGGGGCGTCCATACACACGCGGCACGCCAGCGCCTCCACCGACCGCGAGCGCGAGCGAGGCCGGGACTCCTGCGGATACAAATACATAACTTACTATGGATAGATCTACATAGATTATAGAAATGCGACTCATTCCTTGTCCATTTCTTTATTTCAAAATAAGACTTTCAGAACTCCCGCGACATCCTGCTGTCTGTCACCGAGAGCCCGAGTTTACTATTGAATATAAAGTTAATTATTTTTATAAAATCACATTAGCGTGCCCGACCTGCGCAGCGTGAGTCCGGTCCCTGGTGCGGGTGTAGTGCTCGCGGCGCGCCCGGTCGTGCACCTCGCGACACGTGCGCCGGATGTCGAACACGTAGCGCCGCCCGAGGGTCGACGAGTCGTTGAAGATGGACGCGATCGTCCCCTGGAAACAAACACCGACCACATTATTGTATGGTATCACTGTAACTGAAGGTCATATCATAACTTGTGTTACTCTAAAACAATTAACTTAATTAAAACGGTCGCCGACATCCTTATAGTTACTATTTTGTTATACTTCAAGACGGTTTATTTGTTTTCATAAAATTGTCAGAACACGTCAACAGATGGCGCTCCTAATAATATTTTGAACACATCTGTTAGTAAGCCAACATCTATCCAAATAGAAGCGTGATTCATCTGTAAGTGTATGAACCAAGTTACTAATAAATAACTAATGGTTCATTACAAGCCATATGACAGTTTGTTACGATCTAAAACGAGTGTTTGTCCTTACTATGAGTAATAAACGAGTCCAAGATACTTTAAACAATTAAATCTACAACCAGGTGAATTAATTACATGTTACAATTAGAATATTCAGGTTATTTATTTGGCCGAGGCACTTTGTTTTCGTGAGTGGACTAGACTCCGCCAGCTCGTGATGTATCGTAGTTCGCCTGGTGTCAGCCCAAGTCTGACAGTGTAATATATATTAATATATAACAGCTTGTGTTATTTTCCACTGTGCGACGTGGCGACCTTTGTATATTTAAATGTGTTCCCACCGACACACCCCTCGTTAATAAATTAATAATAAGTAAGTTTTGTAATATAACAATGCAAGTCAATGATTCGCGTCCGGCCTCACACACTAATGTATGTGAATTGTTTCAAAATTATTGGTATCTAATTCAAAGTCTGTTGCAATTATTCGACCCGAAATATATATGATTGTTCTCGGTGTGATTACTACAAGTGACGGTGGCAACCTCCGTACATTCAGCCTTAACAAACAACCTATGCTCATTGTCTCGGTATGTACCTCCGGCTCGTATAGCCCCTACCATGATAACTCTCATGATCTCTACCAACCTTCAGATCTCTGATGAACTGTTCGGTGACATCTGTTCGTACAGTTTCACAGTAGTAGAAGGCATGTTTCTCAGTGACCGCTCGGTAGAGGGCAGCGGCCTGGCTGGAGGTGGCCATCTTGACGTGGAGGGTGACCTCGTGACCCTCGTCAGACACGTAGCACAGCTGGAAGATGCGGCGGACGGGCTGGGCGCGGTGGATGGACGTGTATGGAATACTGTAGGACAAATATACTGTCAATGTGTGTTTAGCGAGAACTGCCTTTGATCTACATACAAATATGCTAAAATATAAGTTCCAAAGAGAACGTACCTCTGCCAACACGAGGACGTGTCAATGATAAATGTATTTGCAATAGATAAGCTATCAGACAGCAAGTTTACACTGCGGTGCAAATAACTGGATTTTTTGTCAAACAAATTTTCATGACCCGTATATATATGGGGATGTTCTTAGTGATTAAGGTGTGTAAGTTCACAGCCCTCACACACTTAATCTTTTGATATGGCAAAACAACAACTAAGATATCACTAATTATCTTGAAGACTACATCAATAGATAAAAATAAATCATTATTTGTTCATTGTTTTTATCTTTTAACAAATGATACATATATAAGTTAATGTACTGTGGGTCGCCTCACCTCTGTTTCTCTACCCCAATGTCGTGAACTCCGTTGCAGGCAGGCCTGTACACCACTATCCCGCTGGGCCCCACTCCCACGCAGGTGCTCAGCCTGCAGCCGCAGCCCGCGCCGCTGTGTGCGGAGGTGAGGCAGCCCACGGTGGCTCCGCCGTCTATCTCCTGGTCGTCCCGGGTCCGCGGCTCCTCCGCCTGCTGCCTGTGGTACAGCAGGTGGCTGTACAGGTTGTGGGCGTTGTTGTTCTGCGTTACCGGCTTGCAGAAGAATATCTCCTCCCCGAAGGACTCCAGTTTGGATATCTCCTTCAGCAGTTTATACTCGGCCTGAGAGGCCCTCATGCCCGCTATCTTGCAGTGATACTCCATGATCTTGGCCTCGTGGTCCTCGGGCTTCTCTCCTTGGGGACCAATCTTATCGCAGTCGGCGTACACGTGTGAGGCGGCCTGGGGGTCGAAGTCTCCGGTCTCGGCCTGGGCGATGTAGGCTATTATCTTCCTGGCGACCTCCTGGTCGGCAACCACCAGCCGGCCTTCGATGAGATCCAGCTTGGCGTGTAGGTAGAACTGGTGTCGTGTGGGCTCGTTGATGAGAAGGTGCGGCGGGACCCAGAACTTGACCCGCAGATCAAGGCGCCTGCTGGGTATGCGGTGCGGGTCCAGGTGGTTCCTGAGGTTCAACCACCTGCCGGGCCCGGAGCCCGAGCACACACGGAGTCCGAAGTAGTCGGCCTCTGCGCCTATCTCCAGCTTCTCGCACACCTGGAAATACAGTAACAGCCCATCAGTACATCAAATAACAAGGTTACTGCCGTGGGAATCTAATACAATGGAATCGATTTCCTCTCCGTAATGTTTCGCGAGCAATAATTATCCCGTACGTAACAAGACGGGACGATAAAGACAATTTACAATACCGAGGACACACCAGTCGCCAGAGACACGGACACGATAGTCAGCTGTACTACAAAGGATAAAGCTGTGTTAAATCATAATATAATGACCGCGGTGAAAGTTGTCTGTCTGTTAATTCTAGTCGTGGTTTCACTTCTATATATATTATAACGGGGGAGTCGTTTTGGCAGTGTGTATTAATGCAGCAGACAGTTCGTCTGGAGTCAGACGCTTGATCCAATAACTCGAGCGACACATTCTCCTGACGCTCATAGACCAGCGACGCTTCGCGTCTTTATTTATATTTGCTGTTCGTTATGTTCATATTGTAATTATTATAAAACATGAACAAATATTAACTGACATGCCACTGTAAACTGAACTACATTCTACATAACAACAGCTTGTATCCGCGTTTGTTAGTAGTGTCACGCCGGTATCCCGTGCCGGTAAAGCCGAGGGCACACTATCAGCTATCAGCGGGTGTTACTAATTACTGTACTAACAATCACCGTCTCACGTTCCACTGTTAACTTTATCACTCAGTAACAGATCATGATGTTTTTCCGGTTTTCATATTAATATTATTTTTAAAGTGTTCTGTGATTTTTTTTACCATTTTCTCTTTTAAAACTATTGTATTACATACTGTGAGTGTAATATAATTCGTCTTACATTGTATATGACGCAGTTCGAAGTAATTAAGAACACGCTTTGAGAGCGTGTGAGAGCACGCTCGTATAACGCGGGAGTTAATATTAATGATATGTTTGTGTGTGAAGTAACGCTTTATGTATGGACGTATTCTATATACAAACTCCCACAAGCCCGCCAGGCAGGTATTTTGATTTGTATAACAAAATTATTAAGGCATGTTTTGTTAAGATCATTAAAATGTATATAGATTAACAGAAAACGCACGGATATTTACAGTAATAAAACGATTAAATAAATGATTCTTAAATACTGGGAACAAACAAACAAACATGTATTACAAGCCCCATATGGTACGGGGCGACACGGGATACGGGCTGTGGAAATTTTGCCTAACGACTAAGGGGTGCCACGTTAAATGATAGCAATCATATCATTATCATATCATTAATATCAGTCAATACTACAGCCGCCAATCTCTTCCTGTTCCTGTGCAATTCCTTATTATTGTATACTTTCCGGTAGCTTGAGGTCACCGAAAAGGTCCAACATTCACATGTACACATTAATCACATCAATGTCTTTTAACGACAGCTAATTGTTGACATTTTTCCCAACAAACAATAACATCCAAAGCATCCCAATATATTTTTAGTGCCATGTGTGACGTCACACATGTATGTATATCTGTGTATACTAACGCATGTACTTAAGGATTATCTTATAGTATTTTTTGTAACAAATCTTATCTCTATAAATTGTTATTTTTTCTTAAAATCTGGAACAATACATTTATCTTATTTCGAGTGTTGTGATAACGATAACATATAACATACATGTGTACACGGTTTATATATGTACGTCGATATATTTAATTATTCTCATCACACGTTTGTCCTGACCAGGGTTCAATGACACCACGTCCAGCCCAGCTAATGTTACACCTAGGTCTGTGTAAGCACTAGCACGGCGAAGACCTATCCTAACTATATCTATATTTCTCCCAGGCCTATCTATACAAAGTATATGTAACTGTCCATCACAGTAACGTAGTTTTGATTGTTATTTAATGTCCGATTTGTTTTTAGTGTCTCTCGAATGGCCATGTAACGAGGTATAGATTGCTCCCTAATGTCTGTTAAGACTTGACATACAATGTTAGTACAAATATCGGGATAACTTTTTCAAATGATCGAACTAAAAGTATCCTTCGGATTGCATATTGGATATTTAAAAGGAGAAATCGCTACTTAACCCTGCCCTTATTTATTATAATATTTTTACATGAAGACAATGAAGAACAAAGCGGATCAATGAAATGCGTCTTCGAAACACTTATTTATTAAGGAATCCTATTTGGTTGCGTTTTCAGATGTAAGTTCCGGCACTCCCTCCATTATTAATATAACAATAGAAGCAATGTCGCCATGTTCAAATATTGTTCAACAAACATATCGTCACTGTGACCGAGTCCTTTTCCAGATGTTTTCTTTCCATCTCTTTCTCTTACGCTGCAGCGTCTCTCTCCGTCACAGTCGACCACGCTCCGATCACGCACTCGATGCGTGCCTCAATACCGGACCAGTCGACCGACCAGTCGTCAGATCTTCGTTATGATTTCAGCTTGAAGCTCGATCGGTCGACGGACAGGTCGGGAGACTGGCGATTATAATAAACATGGCTGCCAAAAGTGTTTGCTACGAACTCGTTATATCAGTGAGGTTGTTTAGTTCCACATTGTTAATGCAATAACAGAATTATAATACTAATGTGATAGGAATGCATACTAACTTGTTGATTGTTATTGTTATATATCCTTAGTGTATGTGAACAAATAGCACCGTTAGATATTATCGCTTTGAGTTTCATACAAACATTGATATTTAAAGCCAGCCACAACAGCATAGTTGCAGTGGTAGTTTGTATCATTGTCTTTAGATAAAACGCTAAAGAGGTCACTTATCTGCCCTCTTGAAAGGTGAATGCACTTTCAAAATGTACACGAGTCCCACTTTCTCCATGTACCAAAATAGCTCCCAGCCCAGATGTTTCAAAACAAAAATTATGTCACACAACAACTGAATTAAATCAAAAAATTTGTTCTATATGTAAATAATTAAACGAATATTTTGGTTGCAAAAAAAAACCCGCTGTTTACCAAAAATGTAAATTCCGAGATGACATCTGACTTAACATGTTGACATTTATAGTTAAGACTCAAGTATATTATAATGTACAATCTCGAGAGACATGTTTACATAGAATTTGCCAGATATTTATATATAGGAGAATTAAATTGATGTGAATTATATAAGTAAATATAGCTGAGGTATGATTTGCATTATGCATTATGAGCATGTTTATAAAACATTATACGTTATTACAGGTAATTCCGAGCGGGCTATGTTATATTCAGATTATGACTGATATCTCATGATCCCAGCCGTAAGTTAACGAACCTTAACTTTTGAATATGTTTCACTTGACTTGATAACCTCTTTAAGAACATCATTAAAAGTTTATATCATTTTATAAAAAATGGTATATGGACATGTAATTTTATAGTCAGTAACAAAAAAAAGTATCAGGAAATACGCGTAGTAAAAACCCAGCCGTATAAATTTCGGGGCACTTATTTATAAAATTCCTTACAGTAGGTATAGTAATGTAATATTAATAATATCGATAATAATGATTAACAACAAATCATGTCCTTACTACGTTTCTCAAATCAGGTCCTTTGTTGTAAACACTCCGATAAGGCCCCCACTGGTCACAGCCCACTGCGTAGTATAACAATAACAATATATTTATATTTTTCGACCTTCGTTTACATACATAATTGATTATTTACACCATTAATAAATAACTACTTATTGTGGGCCTCGGAGTTTTGCGAATTTGAAATCGCCATAGCGTTGGAACGGGGGAGG
>DVQP01001418.1:0-15614 GCA_018231745.1 Danaus eresimus
CGCCCCGATGTTAGGATAGCAATGTCATTCCATTGCTTGTGTGGTATCAGGAATCATCTGGTTCACACGGCCTGGTGTTCGTTCCGCGGAGTCAGCAGCTTCACTCGCTATGTGATATTTTATCCATACAGCGATGATACTCCGGCGATGTTCATTTTTTTATATGTAGCACGTTCGTAACATACGCAAGTGATTCAATCACGTGTACTATATGTTTATAATCAGTAATCATGACTGTGTTACAAATATGTTTCAGGTTCCATATGAATATTTCAGCTTTAATGAAGGCTATAGGAGTTTGATTATTATCAGAATGATTCCCGGTGATTTTTTTTAGTATATAAAGAAAACTTGTTTTATTTGTTTTATAGGGATTTTTCTTCTTCTTTGATACGGTTGTTGAAAAGTACTTAAAGTAAAGCGTAACCTATACATTACTTAAGGCAAAGCCTAATTACATACTGCAATTTTTTTATCTTTCATTTTAGTTGAAACTTATTATATCGTGAGTATAAAAAAATTGGCTATAGTATAAACAGGATAACTTTTGTATTTTAGTTATTCCATCACTTTTAAATTTGTATAGATTATAGTAATCTTGCTTGGTAATAGCTAGATTTTTTTTGACCTGAAACACATAAAAATACAAGTTTATGTAAAAAGAAAATATATTGCTGTGGTCGGATTTCTCTTAGTATTATAATAATTACGTATAGGTTACGTTATTCACGCTATTGTTATAATATTTAACTATTTACATAACATAATTAATAGTTATTACGTTTACTACGTGTATCTGACAGTGTGCGTATAACCTTATTAGCATTACTCTCAATATGTCGTAAATCAGTTGCAGATGATTGAAACTGTTTATACAGTAATAAATAGCTTTTGACACATTCTGTGCTTATGTATATATGTCACTAAATAATGGTTACTATATTGTTATGTAATAAATAACTGGCATTTCTTAATCAACAACCAGTTAATCTGTAGCTCTTATCAACTATGTGAGTTTTTAAACATTATGCTATACTGATATAGTAAAAATATACAAATAGATACTATTTTTATTACATAAGAAAAGTAGAAAATTTTGTTGTATTCACTCCGTAGTCATTTGTATGAAACAAAAATGAATGAAAAATAGAAGTATTTTCGTCTTACAACATCGAGTATTTGTAAGACAAAAATTTGTACGAAAATTTATATCTGATATAAATATTGGGGCCTAGCAAACTAGAGTATCAATACTGAAAAACAGTTTTACTGTTTATAAGTATTCACCTTTCATAGCCACAGTATTAGGAAGCTTGTAAGTCCATGCCCATATTTTTATAATCTTAATATAGCCATTTATTTATCAGTGACATCAAAAAGAAGATTAATAAATTATTAATTTAAATATTACAATAAATATGCGTTACATATAAAAATAACACTAAGTGCTATGGTTGCTTGAAAATTAAATATAGAATAGGAGAAAGAGACAACTGTTTGGCAGTAAAAATATTCAATAATCACATTTAGGCCAACGCAAAACTTTTATCAAATGTATCACTTTCTTTACGCCTATCAACACCATCTTGGTGTACATTCTAAAATCTCGTTGTAATGTTTAACTTAACTTCTTTTAAACCAAATAAATCAAGAACGAGAGTTATCAGAAAAAAGTTTTTAAAATTATTTATATTATTTTCTTATATTCATAATATTGTTGATCCAATAAATAATTTCATCCTACGTTATATTAGAAATAAGTATTAATTTTTACCCTTTGAACACCAGCATCCGAACCTATATTAAATCTTGAATTATAAACCGTGTACATACTTTATAATATCAACTAGAAACCGTTGACGTCAGATTGTCGGCGACAAAACCTCTATCATTAATTATTCTAACTATAACATATGTATGAAATAAGTAGGGCTTTCTGATACAAGTGACAAGTCGCGCTAATTAATCTGGTCACTGATTTACAAGCAAAATTGTTCATGCAAAACAAAACAACCTAAATTAAAATCCTCAATCTCTTCCTAATTAACTTGCTGTTGTTTTTTGTGATTATTTGCTTTAAATATGTTCTATTTGAATTCCATTTCAAATTTAGGTATTTAATACCTTAGTCTTATAAATTATATCAAAAAAATACTGCAGACTCGCTTGTTTCGACATTTATTTGCACCAAATAATTGTTCTCATCTTAGTTAGTAAATTAATATAATATATACCATTAATTCTAACTCTCAATTCGATTAACAATTCGATATATTGGATATATCTAGAGCTGTTTGGTAGGCTTAGTTTAATTATTGTTTCCAAAGTGAAATATTGGACTATTAATTAATTGCTTTTACCAATAAGGCGTACAAATGACAATTATATTTTGTATCAATTCAAATGTTTGCTGTAAAAACTTCGTTAAAAACATACAAGGAAAAAACATACATTTTTCAATTCTTCTTTTATAAAATCATTGGTCTGAACGAATCGGGACCGTGATGTATAAAATGCAATTTCAATCCATTTTTATCTATAATAAGTTTGGTGAATTTTCGATAGTTTTATACGAGTCTTATACACTGAGTCTTAAAAATACTTTTACTATCTTAAAAGCATCGAACCAGTGAAGTTGAACTTTCTATTGCGATAGAGTTGCTAACTTCGTTTTGTTTCTTTGATGTTTGTTTATTTGGATTTATTATAAAATCTTGGAACACTTTTTACATTTATTTAACAGTATAATATGAAAAGCAATTTGAATTAAATATGTTTATATGATTTATGGTGGTCGTGGTGGCCTAGAGGTTAAAAGCTCGCCTCTCGTGCACGAGGGCGAAGGATCAAATCCTGGCAAGTACCAATGTGGTTTTTCAGAAACATATGGACTTTCTAAGAGTATTAAGTCACCACTGACAGACGGTGAAGGAAAAAATCGTGAAGAAACCTGGACTTATAATATCAAATTATAAGTTTGAAATCGCCAACCCGTTTTGAGCAAGCGTTATGATTAATGCTCAAATCTTCTCCATGTGAGAAAGAGGCCTTTGCTCGGTAGTTTGTTCTGATAGGCTGATGATGATGATAATGATGATGATGATAATAATGATGATGATGATGATGATATGATTTATATGAATCTACGATTATACATACATAGACATATATATTCTATGTTCTCTTATAGAGATTCATTTCTAAGAAAACACGTTTCTGTTTAACTAATTATTTATGTTGAAATGTTTGCCTGTGCCTGATTATATTCATTGTGGGTAAATATCAAAGGAACGTTCTATTCGCTTAAACGTGACCTGCATGTAATTATGTCATTAAGTAATATGGTTTGCTTATAAATAAAAAAATGTATTTAATCAATATAGAATATCTGTGCTCGTAACTATTTCTTTTTGCTATGAGAGCCGATTCCTACTCATATAGAAATTTTGTATGTATTTTATTCTCCTTCATTTATTAATGCCAAAATATCTTCCGCATATTTGAACATAATTACAAATATTTTAATCAGTAATTTAGATTTAAACTTCATTGTCGTTCTCAATGGGCTACATATTCCGATTTTCTTTCATTTCCCATTTGATATAACCTTATCTAAATAAGATGGAGAAAATGCCGAGGGGAGGAAATTGCAGTCACGCTGTCTAGCCAATTGGCAAATCTTAAGGAAATAGAACAAATCTGAGGTTCTAAATAGATTTGCACACCCCACAAAATTGTATAAGTCAACCACAAAATACTAATTAATATCTTTATAATCGTGTAATTTTTGGATACAAAATATTTTGACGAGTTAAATCTTTTATGTATATGTGTATGTATTATATATATATATGTGTGTTGTTGAATGTTTTCATGTATATTTTTGAATTTTAAATATTTATGTATATCTATATTCTATTTGCTAAAATTAAATAAACATTTATGTAAAATTCTTCATCGCCAAATATTCATAAATTTAAAGTAATTTCTGAGTCCTTGTTGCTTTTAAATTAGCGAAATAAATAAGCGCTTTGGAAATAACGAAATCAGAAATTGTCTTTTAATTGGAGAAATTATTAATTTTGAACGTTGAAACTATTTATTCTTTCTGTTTAATTGTTTTGTTCCCTTTGAAAATGTGACTATTCCTACGAAATTTTAGTACGAAAATACAAATGGACACAGATCGAAAGTTATTAAGTATATAATAAGGTTTTTATAGTAGACGCAATCGTAATTTTCTTAAGAAGTCAAATCTAGAATCCGCGTGGCAATTTCCACGAAAATTCCCAAAGGTATTTTTGGAATTAATGCGAAGTAGAAAGGATTAATAACAAAGTTGGTATTTTTTGTTTAAATTAGTAATAAGTGTCAAGTTTATTTTCAAAGTAATTAATCTGCTAAATAATACTCTCTGTGCATATTTTATGTATATATAAATATACAATACAAGTGAACTTAATATAAGATTCATTATGTCCAATGAATATTAAATAAAATAGTATTTCTTTTATATCATATTTTTACATTTCATCACATAAGCAATATTGACACCTGACCAGTGATGTTACCTTACATAATTGAGAATTATTATATGTAGAATACCTCATTTGCTCCAATATATTGCATAAGCTGACTCCAATGGCCCATTTGTCAAATGCAGATGTAGTTAATCAGTTGATAGAAATATATAATACGCATAACGTATGCAAATAGTTATGTATAAATATTATGTTCTGACAGCAATGTATATTTTACAAGTACGTATTTACTTAATGCGCCAATAATACAAATGCTAAAGGCTATATATTATGAAGAAGAGAGAAATTTGTGTCGAAATCAGGGACCTGTTTTTGGTAACAATGGCGTTGTGTGCGCTGTAATACCAAATCTAATATACTCTAGTAGGGAGTAAGCAATTGTTTTTATCACAAGATTCCAATCCAAAACAAAGAAATCGAAATTTTTCCTCGAAATCTTTCATTTCTTCGTCGAGAGATTTCTGTCTTTAAATTGCTGACCATGGTAGGAAGGTATGGATATCAATGGAGTAAGGAATGGTCAGATACTGCTAAAACACCACCTATTATACTGTTATATATACTGTTCGCTTCTTTAAAGTCATGATAACTATTAATTATTTCGATATGTAATTTTCACATTCAAAAATTGCATAAGGTCCCAAATAATAGAATAATCTACTTTTATCATAATAAAACTTAAATACAGTATAATTCTTATTTTAATATTTAAACTTAATAAATCATTCTAAAAAACGATATTTATCAACTTCAAAAATAAATAGTATTTTAATTGGATCTCATTGTTAATATTGATATTTATTTCTTTTAAAGTGTTGTCAATTAATTCGTTTCAATTTTCGTAAAATTTTTCAAAAACAAATATCACAATGCGATTGAAATTTATACACTTTCGATTTTGTGATATTTTTTAGTGTGAATAAATACTTGAATTATTAAAGATGAATAATATTGACTCTTTCTTTAATTAAAATCGTAATGACTTGTATTTTTTTGTGCCCTCTCATTATCGTAAATAATGTACAGTATACCTTTTTAATGGTTTCAAGGATCGGGTTAGGAGAGGGCTGATACCACGGTGGGCAATCTACTTGGTCCGTTCGATACCAACGGGGGGATTTACGTCTCAGTGTAATTATCTTTATTATTGTAAATTCTCGTCTGACGTTTTGCTATGCGTATTGCTTTTAAATTAAATATTTAGAGATAGTAATGTTTATAAAGTAAATTAATAATGCAAATTAAATTAAAGTAAAACAACGATTAAATTTACATTAAAAATGAAAGGTTAAAACCTATTGATTGCAGACTCAGCTACTTTTGACATCATTTAGAAAGTGATATCCTTAAAAATAAATTTAATAATATAATATTTAATTTCTCATCAGAACATTTAGAAGTGACATATTTTTTTGTTATATTTTTTTTAAAGGGAACAAAAGGAACACATTATGAGATCTTAGACTTTCGCGAGACATTTAAATGAAACTAAATAAACATTAGACACAATTAGACATAGACACTCACATCTCGTCTGCCCGTGATCACGGCTACTGTAAAGTAATCAAAACGTCGTGATAATGTAGTTTTTAAATTAATAAAAAAAAATCGCGTAGTAGTCCGAAAATTTTTTAGGAACAAAAGGTATTTGTATCTGATACTAATATGTCAGAAATTCGTGACAAAAAATAATTTGAAATAAAAATGCACTGGAAACGAAAAATGTATTTTTTATTACGTCATGTTATGTTAAAGAACAAAAAATTAATGATACAATAAGTTTCCGATTGCAACCTTCATTCGCTTCTACTTCTGTAAATCGCCATAACAAGCATTTTTATGAGTCCTGAAAAATAAAATGATGAATCCATGTCAACTAATCAACTCAAATGAATGACGTCATGAAGAATAATGTATATTTAATGCTTTTGCATTTTTAATAGAACATAATGAATAAGGTACTGAAGGATATTAAAATTCTTCATAATTAAATTCTCAAAACTTAATCTTGACTAATGAAGAAATCTAGAAGCGATAACTGCAATTTCAAAGATGAAATTTCATTCTACTATTTCTATCAATACATTTCTGAAGTTTTAATGAAATCGGAACCT
Organism: Danaus eresimus; assembly: GCA_018231745.1. Taxonomy (NCBI): domain Eukaryota; kingdom Metazoa; phylum Arthropoda; class Insecta; order Lepidoptera; family Nymphalidae; genus Danaus; species Danaus eresimus. The sequence continues at coordinate 6,656 of DVQP01001418.1, forward strand.
TTAATAAAATCATATTTTTTTTATTTTTCATATAACAAATAATTATGTCTGAATTCTTGTTTATAAATGAATTTAAAATGATGCCAAAACAAACACTAATTCAAATATTTTTATGGATTTATTAGAAAACGCTTTATATATATTTATTATGACCGTTTAATGAGGACACTCGTTCAGGCATTGCAATTAGGAGTCTAAATGGTTTAAACAAATAAATGAAACTAAAATAATTCGGATTACTACGTGAATTATTTTAGTTTCATTTAAACGTCTTGCGAAAATCTAAGAACTCATTAAACAAATAAAGATAATTTTTCTTTTAGAAATCTTGAAACATCAGTTATGTTTCATATAAACTTACCAATGAAAAGTGTTGAGGCTTGTTTTTATTTATTTTGAACTTCCTAATAACTAATACAAACATGTTATTTTACAATAAATACAGATCGCTCACAAAAAGTAGAATCAATAAAGTGATGCAGGCATTTATCTAAGTCCTATGATAGTGGAGAACAAAAACGCATCTGAAAGCAATCGATTGCGTGTGTTAGATCCATTACATAGAAGTTAGACTGCTTTAGCCGGCTGACATGAGCTATACCTTACTATATTTATTTTATTTATGACTACAAAACAACAAAAAAATTAAAAATTACCTACTCACGATATTAAATTATTATATGAAAATAAGAGCTAGAGTTATTTTACAAAAAAAAAACGAAATGAAAGTACAAATCGCAAAAAAATATATAAATAATTAAGTTATAACCATTTAAATGGAAAACGTTAATAAAAAATAGTTTTGTTACAACAGATGATAACATTGTGGTAACAAATAAATTTACTGCTGATTTATTGGCTAAATATGTGGTGATAATTTTTTCTCCAACCATATCAGTGACTTGATATTGGGCATATACCGTTCAAAGGAATTTCAATATGCATTCATTCGATAGCAATACGCTCTTATAGCGCACTTTTCGCCATTTCCCTACCATTGCTCGCCGTACGCTCTTCCAATATTGCAAATATTGTTCAATATCACTAACACAATAGTACATTGGAATACAAATAGTGTTTAAAACTACTAGTGCTTTATTTAAGAATGATGTGTTTCAACAAATCTTTATATCCCCTCTACAGTAATATGAAAATATAAAGAAAACATTTAGTTTACTTGAAATGTATATTACTTGAGCGTTAGTGTCTTTTAAATTTATATAAAGAAAATTTGAACGTTGTGTAATGTTGATGAAATTAAAATGCCGGTTTTTCGAAGTAGATTGTTTTTCAACATGATGATGTTGGTGATTAAATTCTGGTTATTCGGTAATTTCGTGTAAATATTATTTATTACTTAAATAAATCTTGTTACACATAAAATATATGGATTTGTTGTCATGAAGATAGTTTTGCGTATTACGGTGTCGTATTATCTAATTAAATACAAGCTTCTAAAGTTGAAACTCTATATATTTAATTTTATGTTATCCTAAAGTTTTAACGATAGTTGCATAGTGTGTCCGAGGACTTATATTGTTAATGTTGCCTCAACTTTCCCAGCAAGTAAAAAGCTTAAAAGACTTCATCGACTTACTTCTTTTACAGAATAAAACTATATTGAAGCCAAAGTCTCTTTATATTTAATATTGACATTAGATACAGTGAACTTCTGTAGATAAATAACGTAAATGTATATTTTAATATAATAAAAAACATATGTTTAGTATGTAAATTTTCGATTTATAATACGAGTATTTCGAAAATTACGACAAACGGATCGACAGCATTCTGTATTATTGTGTACGAGCTGAAATTTTTAACATCATTTTATTGCTTCAGGATTTAAAAAATCTGAAAATAGTAAACAATACATTTTGCCGCCTCGACTGTATTTATTGTTTCATTATTTAAGTAAAATTTATTTTAATTTCTTACTTAATCTATCGTGTAGTCTGTTTTCGAATACCCATACACTATTTCACATTCTTTTTCAATTTAAAAGAAATTTTGTTTTGGCTTAATATAACAACTTATTTACTTCTATTTCAATATGTAAACAAACTAAAAAACGGTCACATAATTAATGTTTTATATAATCTTCGTAATAATGAACAAATCTCTGTTATCTAAAATAAACATTTTTACATCTACTATAGACCATTTAAATTCAAAAACATACCAGCTTCTTTAAACTTCTCAAAATATTAGCAAATTAGTTACATACACAGGGTTTCTTACAAAATGATGCAAAGCACATTAATCAAGAATGCCAGAGTGGTTAGAAATATTACTTAGCTGTTGCATGTTATAATTTTACTCACCATAATAGCAGAAATTAGCTGATATGAAAATTTCCTTGAATGTAACAAATACTGTCCATTGATTAAGAATGATAAAACAACAGCGAGAAATGAAATTTATAACGGAATGTAGAATTCCATTGAAACAAACTATATAAGGTGTCGTGGTGTCCTAGAGATTAAAAAGCCCGCCTCTCGTACATGAGGGCGCGGGTTCGAAACCTGGCAAGTACCAATGTAACTTTTCGTAGTCATAAGTACTTTTCTAAGATTATTTAGACAATACTGACAGACGATGAGAGAAAACATTATGAGGGGAAACTTGGACTTATAATTTCAGATTATAAGGTTGAAATCGCCAACCTGTCTTGAGCAAGCGGGGTGATTAATGCTCAAACCTTCTCTGTGCGAGAAAGAGGTTTTTGCTCAGCAGTGGACTCTGATAGGCTGATGATGAACTACATATACACTAGTACATTTATCGGGAATATTGAATCGATATTTAGTAGTTATAGAAATTCAGTATTGTAGTTTTATTTACAGACATATTGTACAGGCTTATATAGAGCAGCATTGTGTTTTATTTTAATTAATTAATGTAACTACGTAAGCAAATGTCAAATTTAAAAAATTAAGCATCTGATATATAAGACTTTCGCAAGTATTCGTTTAAATGAAACTTATATTTTTCAGATAACAATACGTGTATTTTATTGTTTTTAAACTACATACTCCCGACGTTTCGGTTACTTTTCAGCAATCGTGATCATGGACAGACGAGATGTGAATGATGAGCATGTAGTTTTTTTTTAAATAATGAAACACGCGTAATATAATCCGAAAAATATTAGTTTCATTTAAATCATGCTTGTGTTTTATATGCTAGTATATTTATAGTAAATCATTTATCGTTATATAATCTAATAAAATTAAAATGTTCAATATTTTCCAGTAAAAAAATGTTATATCGTATTCAATTCTAATATGGCTGAATTATAAGAAGATTAATTTTAAGATGATGTTGAAAGGATACAATAAGAATTAGGTACTTTAAAAAACAAATAAATTTTCAATATTACGTTAATAAAAGTATTATGGAAAACATTGTCGTTTAACAAAATTGTGTTCACTTATATAATCATTTTGTTTATTTATTAACTAACTATCATTTAAAAAGATGATTTGGAATAGTATTTAATTATTCAGATATATATAACTAAGCAACTTTAAAAAATTGCGATAAATAATTTTATTAATCTGCTATGGATAAATTGAGTAAATACTGTAACTATATAGAAAAATAATTTTAAATTTGATATTATACAATCATCAATTTTTCGAACACGATAGTTCAATTGGTAAAACACCTGGATCGTCATATTCTGGAGGTTCCAGGTTCGAATCCTATTGCGACGATAAATTATTTTCACATTTTAAATATTACCTCACCACTGCTTTGAAGTCAAATTTTTTAGGAAAAATAATATAAATTTAAAGTATTAACACACAAGTACTAAGTACCTACTTGCTTAATATAATCTTGCTCTAGTTTCAGAATTTGAATCCTTCCAAAGTCTCTGAAAGCACTCAAAATGTTTATCACGCTCGATAAGATTACTTACTAAATCCAACATGATTACAGTTTACAAATACCTCCGTAATGATGGAAGCCATAAAAGTTTGTTATATCCCTGAAATACCTTAATATGTGACAAACCTGACAACGTGCTTAAATTATACAAAGCAAATATTACGACTACTGCTCGCCTCCAATTTTGTGCAGTGCTGCAAAAAATATTCTTGAATTAAAAATAAACTTATCAATAAAAGTAATGTTAATCATATTATGATCGTTCAGTCTTTAAAATTGTATTCTTTATAGGAAAAAACAGAGATATACTATCATAATATAATTAAATTTCATACATTTTTTAACTTTTATTATGCAAGTAATAGGCAATATTTGTATACTTCTCAAATGATATTCAAAATGTTCATATATCAAAATAGGTTTTATTTCTCAGTAAAAAGTTGCGAATTTTTCTCGACACCCTTATTGTTTTTTTTGTTATTTTATAAGCAATCAAATATAGAATGAATTCAGATAGAACGTGACCTTCTAATTAATAGGAAACTAAAAACTTTTTCGGATAAACTGCGAGGGCAACACGCCCTCCAGCAAAAACAAATTGTATTGACTCGCACGAATGGAACGATATCACGTAGATAAATCTTAAGACCCGCTCATCCCTAACAAAATAGAGTTGGAGGAAAAGTAAATGGAAAAACTGAAAGTTCAACTGAACGGTTTTAAGTTTTGGTTTTATATGGCTTTTCTATGCCTTACAATTTAGGTTGAAATACTTAAAATTTTAAAGCAATCCTTCCTGTAATCAAAGTCTAAAATAATATTAATAATAAGCAGCCACAATCTAAATAATACAACTTATTTTAATCAACTTTTTGATGAATAATTTTAGTATTGACATTGATAAGTTTCTTTGTTAATTTTCCTGTTAAATTTCACTTGCACGTATCAAAATAATCCTGTGAGATAGTTAAAAAATACTTGCTTATTTTTTTGTGGATGAATTTAATTGAATCTTATTAAATATTACCTTGCTATTATCCTACGATTCCGTGGATAGCGTATGTGATAAGTTTGAAGGTTTAAATTATATTTTAATTTTTATTTAAATTGTTATTAAAAAAATTACTGCATACTAAGTTTTTTGCCGGGCGATCATACAAAAAAAGATTCTAATTTTAGGTAGAAAAATATAATTATTTTAATCTTAATAAGACATTCTGGACTTTATAGTTAAACATAAATGTTCAGATAAATATAAGTATAGATAATTAGTTTGCTTAGTAATTAATAAGGTTATAGGAGCCGCGCTAGGGATTGATATTCATAGAAAATACTTGTATCAGAATTATATCTGAATAAAGGTAAATCACGATATAGAAAACATTTAAGTTGTTGGATCGAAGCTTACACAAGCAATACTTGTTGTTGCTGTGTTATGAATATCCCTACTTTAACAATATATTTTCATATCAAAGTCTCGAAAAGTTCTTTCTTGAAGAAGTTACGTTTGTTTGAATACAGAATAAAGAAAACTAAAATTTCTAGCATTTCAATAGTTTATGGTTCCCTTTTGCCGTAACCAGTCACTATAACAAATTTAAAATTTAGAATTTATTCTAATTGGAATATAAAAAATAGTTTAAGTTATGAAAATTTAAAATAGAACCAAAATGGGCAGTTAATAAATGTGTTATGTATACATTTAAATGTTATCTGTACCCGCCATCTCTTTATTCAACTGTAATCATATGACACAATCATCCCCGCGGAAATTTTAGTAAACATGACAATTCATTACTACGATAAAAGTGGAAATAATCAGGCTACTGAAGCAGACGTTGTTAGAACTTTATGTTACTATTTTTATGCACTACTATTTGTAAATAATATTTATGTATTGCTTTAACAAAGATCGTTACATGTTTTATTTATTTTAATTATTCCAAGTTTCAGATTTAAACTATGTGAATTTACAGAAAAAATAACTCAATGCAATTGTGTGAATAATAATAAGTTACAGTTTTAATACCATAAATGGTAATTTAGTTTTATTTCAACTTTTAATAAGTATGTATTATTTTAATTACATTACAATTTATATCTCTTCATATATAAATAAGCAATGAATGTAATGTTAATAAATTTTATTCATAATTTGTATCGTCTGTGATTCTATAGAGAACTGGAAATAAAGGAAGGGTTACAACAAGATTTCCCTCGAGGTGAAAATTATTTCACAACTTTGTTTATGTAACCTTATGACAAATTACACTGAATAAATATATTATCCACGATTGATGGTGATTGGGAGACTTGCCGTGGAAGAACAATAAGTGTTGCTCTAAGTCGTCTCCTAGACAATAGGAAAATACTAGGGAAAACTTAGTGAAAATAGTTCCGTTAAATTAAAAACGATGGATATGGAAAAAGAGAAAATAGTTATAAATCGAAATAAACTAAAATATAGAAATCGTTAATCTGTGAGTGTTTAATGCTAACTCTTGACCCACCTCAATAAATACTTTACAAAACTTATTGGTAATATTATAAAAAAAAACTCATATTAGAGTTTAGATGTTAGTGATGTTACGTTATACATATATGATATGGCTAAATAATTCAAACATATGCGTTAATTGTGAATTGATGAAGCCACGTAAAAACTGTAAAAATGATAAATAAATTCGAATAAAAATTGAATTGTCTATATAAGCTATATTTTCACAATTGTTTTGAACGATAGATTTCCATTACATTTTCATTGCAAGCATGAATCGGTGTTGAAATTTATCTGCGTGGTACAGAAGTAAAATATATGCAGGGTGGTGGAATTCAATTTGGATTTTGTGCCTGGGATGTTACAATAATTCTCCAATGTAAAACATTCTTTATAACAAAATAAGTCGAACATAATAAAGGCAACTGCTGTTATAAATACTGTTTGTTTTTTATTTAGAAACATTACAACACATTTTAAGAGAAGGGAAATTACAACTGGTAATTGTGATGAGTACAAAAAATCCTATTTTGTCTTTAGGCTACAAACGTTTTTGTAGCTCTATTGACGAAGAAAGATAAAATGTTTCATTATTATGATAACCATTTATTCTTTTATAAATCATATGCATCATCTACAAGCTTATAAAAAAAATGTTGCTGTGGAAAGTTACAGCCTTTTAAAATAAATAAAACTCATTATGTTTCGTAAAAAACTAGGCTGGGATTTTTACAATACGTCTCTGCAATAAAACGCTTTTCATATCTCTCTAAACAATATTTTTATTACAGTTTACCGTGGCACTGCTGATGTTGCACAATATTTGCAATATTGTACAAGCATGCCTCCAGTAATAAAAGAAAAATAGCTTTGAGAACGCAATAAGAGTGTATTGCTACAGGATGAATATATATTGAAAATTCTACAACCATTATTACTTCTGGTTTTATGGTAGAATTAAATTTGAATGTGATGAGTACTGAAACGTCATTTCTGCCATCTTAATACATTTTAAGTCCTTTTAATGTCTATGCTACGTCTTTATTTCATTTTGAAAACAGTTTTCTATAAAATCACGTACGAAACAAAATGAAATGTTGATAATTTTTACATTTAAAAATGCTTGCAATATAAGCTATACAGTTATATAGGAATAAAATCAATACAGTCTTGATCTATGAGTCACCTTTAAAGTGTCCTCATATACTTATTGTATCTATATTAAACGTGAGACTGAATGTTTTAAGGACCATAAAGTAAACAACTTAACAAGGTAATATTTAAATAAATTGTTTTGAAGTAACAAATCCAGTTACAAGCAGAAAGCTTGACAATAAAAACGCATGATAAAAGATAAAAAGATTTTATACTAACGTAGTTTTGGGTTAAGCTCAATGTAAATAATCGCTCAAAAAATATTTACCTGTTTATATTGAATATTTATAGGTCATTAAAATAACTAGCTGAAGAGGTTATACTTATTTATTGTTTAAAAGTAATTACTATTTAAATATTCTCAACGGAGACAGCGAAAATACGCAACTGCTCTAACAATAAATGTGATGTGATAAAATATTGTTTTATCTTAAACCTGGTTAATGATAACAATTATAACATCTTTTTTATTTATAAAGGGGAAAATCATCAAATGACCCCTCTTGTCCTGGGAGGGGGCAAGAGGGAGTGTCTGACTCTTACTGACTAAAAACCTCACTACCTTCTCCAGCTCTGAACATCATTGCGCTTGCACCCGCGGTACATCATTGCGCTTGCACCCGCGACCCGCAACCCTCTAGGGCCCCATCTGTGGTGGTCTAATAGCTCTTTCAGGTGCGCGCGGTACGCTACGCGCCGTAAAAAAATATAACATGGAGAGAGGTTTCTCGTTGTCATATTGTTAAAAAAAAAAACTAAAATATAATATTTGATGGTTTATTATAACATAATAAATATTAAACACTTACTTAAGATCGCTTGTAACAAATGTATGCATCTAACAATATTGTTTATGAGTCACTTTCATCTCTTAAAAAACAAAAACGAGAGAATTAAAATTGACGTATTAATTTGCGGAATATTATTTTTTTGTAACGCAATATTTAAAACAAGTTTTGATTTTTGATAATCGATCAATTAGTAGCGGACTTCATACTTATTATTTTTATTTATAATCCGTCTGCTTAATTGTTATATGTACTATGACTTTATAACTGAAAAAAGAACGACTGTTTGTAGTGAAATATAATATTTGACGTATTTTATTTTGTGTAAAATTTTCGGTATATTTTGCAAACTGTAGTTGGACGTAATTGATTATAAAGCTCATGATACATTAATAACTGATGTGTCGGTGTAGTTTAAGGGATCAAAATGTTACGGTCTTGTTAATTGTAACTTTTCGCTTGTTAATTAACAAGCGAAAAGTTACATTAGCAAAAAGCAGGACGAAACTGTTTATGCCTTCAATAAAAAAAAAACGGCTTTGATGTTTACATTATCATTTTAAATGGTTTTCTTAGCTTCATATCTCCCTGGCTGGTCTTTGTAATTTCTTCTTCATAAATATAA
>DVQP01001419.1:0-15611 GCA_018231745.1 Danaus eresimus
AAAAAAAACATAGAACAAAATAGTAAGTTTGTATCAATATAAAACTTTAATATTCATGATTATAAATAGGAAGCATTATTAATTAAAATTATGTTAAAATAGTCTTCATGTAGACAATAAAAATGTTTTCTTCATAATGTTCAATTAAGGTTTTATGATTACAGGAAACACAAAAGCCATTTCCATACTGTTTGGATGCCGTTCGACGTCGATAGACAGACAGAGTATTCCTCTAGTCGTTTTAAGATGCCCATAATTCTATGTGAGTGTTTCACACGTAATAATCGGCTAACACGTTGTTATGCATGCATTCACTGCATTCGCTAAGTGCTACTTCAGTAAATACATTTAAACATCCTCACAGCTTTACTAAACCTCAGTTTAATATTATATAGGTTGTATATCATAAAGTACATTATAATATTATAAGTTTTATGTTTAAATTTGGATGCTTTTGTTTCTGATAGATTTTTGGAGTAGTGGTAAACGAATAATCAAATGTATAAATCCACTTATAGTTACGCACATGTCACATGTTTAGAATGCAATTAAAAAACGAGTGCACTTGAAATACGCTCGTGTTAACTCTAATGCTGAGTAAAATAGCTAAAAAAATGTCATCGGCGGCAGATGGCACTAGAGAATATACTCGTAAGAGAATAGTTTTATATGATCTCACGGTACGAGATGCATAAGAGGTGTCTATTAATTATTAATTATAAGCTTCTTTTGTGAGAATAAATGAAAAAAGTATTAATTTGTTTTTGCAATAGATAAGTTTAATAGTCCTCAACGACGTCGTGCTGTCAGTTCTTTCACTAAATAAATTTCGTGTTATTTTTTTTTTTATATAAAACATACAGGCAACTGTAGCAAATTTTTGAAGAAATAGCTACAATAGTAGCCTTTTGACGATTGTTTTAACGTATCTATATTTCTGAGTTCTTATTAATATCTGAAACATTATAAGTTTTCTTTGTTTTTATAGTGATGTATTTCGGTGTGGTCGATAAAAATTTTTTGCTTTTAAGTCTACCCTTGTTTTAAATGTGAATCAGTGCCATTCAGCGATATATATAAATTTATAGTTACCAGACTTAATTTAAAAAAAACTTCGTGGATTCATATTATGTTGACATTGACGATTACTTAGTTTTTTTAATGTTTTGTAGCTCATAGAATTCACGTTTACCTACGTTTCACACAACTAACATATTTTTAAAGTGTTGTTTATAATACGTAATACCCCATATATGATACCAAAATATCGGGTTGCACCAAATAAGTGGCTGTTATTTAGCGTAACCACACACTAAAAAAATACATTGAGAACAAATCTGAATAGGCGCCCGTCTGGTAGGGTGAGTTCCGAATCATAACACAAAAGAAAAATACGGTTATTTTACACCAGTGCGGCAGATTATATCTTTTATGTTCAAAATCAACAGGAAACTTTCAAATGGGGCATGTAACCTACACTTATTATTGATGCAACCGTATACGAGAGGGTGCATAAATTTCATAACGCAAACTTTGAAAGGGTTTGTTTGAACAAGACAAGTAATTTACTTTTTTCGTAATTGCTGACATGTATTTGCGTTGAGTTTTAAAAGGTTTTTATTTTTTAATTGTCATCAAAAGCTTTTTAGTCAAATTTGACAAACGTTTCGATCTAAGAACTGGTCAAGGTTTGAAAATAAACACATTTTTTTCCTACAATTTCTAAGACTCCAAGATTTCAGTTTTCATAGTTGCTATAATGGATATTATAAATATTAAAATTTCGTTCATGAATAAGTTGGAAATAATGTAATCAACCATGCGAACATTGTTTAACTTTAAACTAAAGATAGCAGCTAAAGAAGATATTTCACAACCCTTAAGCTGTTAAACTGTTTTTGCTTGTTGTGGATGTATTTTAATGGAATGAACAAGTTTTATGATAGTATGTTAATAATAATTTTGTGTTTACGTGTATTAAAATTTGTAGTTATGAAAAGACATAATAACAAAATATCATAATATGCTAAAGTTTTTGCATGAAGTTGTCATTTACTCGACAATATTTGTTGTTTAAAAAAACGCGACAGTTCTAAATTTTTGTACATCTCTAGTAAATAAAGAACCGTACTCGTTGAACAATGTTGGAACAGGATACTCTGTTTACCCTTTTATTAACCTGGGAATTGTTATTAAAACAGATCGCAAATCTAGAATGACCACGGATCAATATTGTTATTATATTATTTGGTTGTGGTGTTACTTAGGCCAAATAAATTTAAACATTATTATAATTATTTAACTTGCCTTTAAATATGTTTTTATTAAATACAAATTAATATAATAAACATTAATTTTCGTTACTTCAACTCATATTAGGTATCTAGTTATTGAGTTTTGTTTTAAACGAGACATTGATTATAACAAAACGAGAGAGAAAATTTTTGAAGAACTGTTGTTTTTACAAATAATAGTTTCGAGGATGCAATAAATATTATGTATTCCCCTTATCATTCTAGCATCCCTTTATGCCACATGTCGAGTATTAGTGATATGTAACATTTAAGTCCGACAATCATAATATGCGAGAACAAGGATTATCACTAATTCCCCGGTTTAGTGCTGTTGGTGGTCTCATGTCCTTATTTTTTGCTGATGACATACGTTCAAGTATCTGTAAGGGCACAAATGTGTTGTTTTTTTTTTTTAAATATTCAGAATTTTATAAACTAGATACTAAAATATACCATATACTCTAATAAATTAGTATTTAAGATATAATATTATTTTCATCTAACATTTCATATAAATAAGGAAAACGTATTAAGTGTAACGTTTGATTTTAAAATATAAGTATACTAAATATTCACAAATCATATCTATTATGTATATTATATATAAAACTCATCATTTAGGCAAAGCGATGTGCCTTTAACAATGTCATGCGATCACCCCTTATATTATTTGGCTCATCTTCATTCACGATTTAGGGTTGTTATTGTATTAGTAATGAAATTAGTGGAAAGGTGCGACATAAGTACTCGTTTTTCAATGATATATTACGTGGATAAAACCGGTTTCACTGCTTCAGCTGTTAGAGTGGCTTTAATTCATTATTAGGCATGCGCTTTATAATTTGTTGGTATTATATTTATTCGCAGTAAAGTAGCTAAAAAGATTTAGTTTTAACTTATTCTTTTTGTTATTTTAAAATAAAACTAATAGTTTTTTTAATAAGAATTACTAGAAAACGGACAGACAGATTATCATTTGAGAGAGGCATCTTAAGTGGTTAATTAGAATATCATAATATAATGAAAATGCAATGAACCAAAAGGCTAGACGCTACTTAAAATCAATGACCCTCAACCTAACCGACCAGACACTCTTAGTGGAAATTTCTACAGTCTATGTTAACTGTTACTACTTTAAGACAAAGATTAAGCTAAACGATTATATTATTTATGAGTATAATAAGAAGTGCTATAATCGTATAAAACTTTTTGCTAGACATTTGTATATTTGAATATCTTTTATTTAATGTCTCTTGTATTTGAGCTAGATTAATTTTCAGAGATAATTTCTTGAAGCGCTCTTTACAGGTTAAGTTAGCGGTCAAGTATCTTAAAATTAGGAGCCAAAGTTTGGATAAACATAATTTTTGTATATTTAAATAAGTACTTTAAAGACCTTGTTTTATGATATTTGATGTATGAAAAACAATTTTTGGTTTCATATTTAGTTTTGTCTACGAATAGTTTATAAATATTTTTCTATTAAGGTTTATATACAATTTTTTCGTAAAAAATATCTGAAGAATGCTTCACGATCATATACGTGATTGAATATTAGTATTTGGATACTACTCACACTGAGACGAACGAGCAATTCTAAGCAGTTAATGAAAATCGGCTTGCCCGTTTTATGCATATAGAGAGGCAATTTGCTGAAACGATCTGCCTTCGAACTAATACGAAATATTGCCACAAGCGTCACTTAACAAGACAATATGCTCCCTATTGCTATGTAACTAAGAACTATATGTAACCGGACTGTTGGCGCCGCTTCGTTGCGTCCGATATTTAATGATTATGCAAATACAAAAGCCCTAGGAGTGTTTAGGTTTCATATTTTCCAAGTGATAAATTGATGAATGCTTGACTGGATGTATTAGTGGAACTATTTACATCAATTATTTAATAAATGGTTGCAAATAACAAAGTAATACATTTTGTAAAGCTTTGTAAAGCGTAACAATCACTGAAGTTGCTTTTGAGAGTTCTCATTGAACGAATAGTATGAATATTAAATAGTTTTGTACTGAATTTATCAGGGATCAACTTTACCTTGGTCGTTAAAAACCCAAAAGTTTACGGTAGCTTGGATTGCCTTTAGGTATACAATCTGGGTCGAATAACGAGCTTTTCATTTTTACGTTTAAAACCGGAATTCTGTGAGCCTTTAAACCGTCGAAATGTAAAAGACCTTAGAATGACGACATAATATTGCAAAAGATGAATTTTAAAACTATTTCTGTGGAGGCTCTTCTATTCGTTTGAACTAATATAGGAATTAACTAAATATTAAATCGCATATAAGAACGCAATATTCGTTATTTTTAATAAAAAAAATTATTTTTGTAAATAAAAACGCATCAGTCATTTGTGTTAATTTAAAAATAATAATTATATGTGCTAAGGACTTCATAAAAATAAAGGATCAAAGATGTAAAGAAAATTCTTTGCTAACATATTAAAAAAAATACCAAACTATGTTTTATATTATATTGTACTCCAAGACCGCAAGTCTTCGGTGAAATGTAACTTAATATTAGTATATTTATACTATTTCAAGTCACAATATAATAAATCGCATGTGGAGTGCTTTTATTAGTAGAATGTGCTTATATTGTTTATTTATTCAGAAGCTTTAAGACATGAATGATGTCATTGTCGCCATAATAACGCACTTAAATAATATCCTACTGTGAATTTCCATAAAGTGTGAGATTGATTTTAAGATAAACAATTTTCATAAATTTACTATATGTTTATTACGCAATTTGCTGGTAATAAAAGTATTTAAATTATGGTTTATTGTAATAGTAGGTTGAGGCGTTTCTGTACTTTATTCACATAAATAATCGTTCTTAGTCCATCGTAAATTTCTTTTCTCCTTCGTTTAGGAATTAGTTATAAATGAACGTGCTTATGAAGTTGAAATAGGAGTTTATTTTATTTCTCTAGAATATCAAGGGCCAAGTCATCAAGAATAAACATAAGTCCTCTTGAAATAGATAGTAATTAATAGGGAATGTTCGTCATGTTTTGCAATAAGATGGTAATCGATATCATCCTACAATTCCTTAAACGTAATAAACGTGCTGTGATGATATACCACCGTCCAAGTCCATTAAAGCAATCTTGATTAGGTTCAATTTCCAACTAGTTTACCGGCGCGGAACACCGACTGAAAGTAACCCGACACTTGTCCAACTAATCCAGAGATTTGTCGAAGGATATATTATTTGACTTTTGCAATTGAATATGTGTGTATATTTATTTATTTTTGGCTTTAATTATAATCTATCTGTTTGATTTTTAATTAAAAGATATTAGAATAGATTGATTCTACTACCAGCATTTTCAATTACAGATGATGTTGCTTCTAAAGTTATTATACGGGTTTTTAGCAACATAAAAAATTCTTTCTAAATATAATGGTGCGTCAGATTGATAATTGAATTATAATATTATTGTAATATTCTTTTTGAATATGATTTTGTACTTTCTGACGACATAGAAAAAAACAATTTTTTTGTAACACAATCAACAAAATGAGGATGTTGGTTATATTTGCATTTATATTAAGAAGACATCTATACATTTTGCTTTGGTAATACAAGCGGATATCGTAAATGTATATGGACCATTGCAGTAGCAAGGAAACCCTACACCAACGCCTAAAGTGTTCTTAGATAAACATTCCTCTGTATCCAAAATAACATTATAAATCATTTTTCTGTCCTGGGATTTTTTGTATTAAAGTTAGTTTCGTGACAATCTGTTCCGCTATTTGCTTAGCGTCAGAAAACAGATGCTCGGGACGCATTCATCATATTCAAATATATTAGTTTTTAAATGCAACAGTCTTGTATGACGTGTAACTAATAGTGCAATCAGGGCTTCAATCAATTTTCTATGCATATGAAATATATTTTGTTTACAACTTTTTATGAATGAAAATAAATTACGATTTAAATTATTTAATGACCTGTTTGCTATTTGCGGCTTGTGGATTTTAAGCGAGCTGAGTAAAATATAAATAATTTAATATAATAACAATTTCAAAAAACTAATGTTATATCTTTAATAAAAATATTTAATGTTTGTTTCATAAAAAAATATATACCACAGTATATATTTTTTTTATAAAACACACATTAAATTCTTCCGTTATAATACCGTTGTCTATGAATTCACAACAATTTTAAAATGAGTACAAAGCGAACGAGTTGTACTTTTTGTAACTAACTTCGATTACGTCCCTATCATGTTCGAAATGCTATTAGACGCTGACATTTGCTCTCTCGCTGTGCGGGCATCTAGAGAATTTCAAAATTACTCATTTGGTATTACAGTCACGAGCCTGCAATAGCTTCTACGCTGATTTTTACTTCTTTCCATTCCAATTGCACTATTTCACCTGGTAATTTATCTTCTCTGATATTCCACTATGAGATGCGTTTTACACTTAACTTATTTAGTAGGTGAAGATTTTTACAAGAGTACAATATTTCTTTCTGGACTCATATATGAATGTAATTGATAGAAATATTAATTAAAATCATATTTTGTTATTATTTTCTTTATATTAATATTTTAATTTAATATTTACTGATTTATTACAATTGTCTCAATGCAGTTATATATAAAAAGAGAACATAATTTAATTAAAAAATGTTAATATAAATATGTTAGCAATTTAACGTACTAAATTGAGTCCATGAACGAAAGCCGATCATTAAATTAGCGCCGTAAATTGGCGGAACTGATTTGTTTCGAAAAGACATTCTATACAATATTATTTATATCATAAAATATAAATCTTTAGGTATATACTTTTTTTACTACGTTGGCGATAAATCGGATTTGATTCTAATGAAAGAAAAATATATATTAAAAATCACATAAATGTCAATAAAAGGAATGAGAAAAAAGATTAAAATATTGATATAGTTGGGCATTATCTAAGTCAATGATAAAATATTCCGTCTAGACTAAATCAGAGCAAAAGTCGAAACTTTTTAAAGCACCCTCGAGACCAAATTTGTCAGGAACGTAGTGAGTTAGTGAATCTCCAGTGAGAGAAAAAAGTCCCGAAACAAATTGTTGGCAAACGAGAGAAGTGTCCAAGAGCGAAAATATGTTGATTGAATAAAGAAAAACTATTAAAACTTCCCCTTGGCGATCCTGGTTCGGGTGGAATAGACAAAATGGACGCGATGCGTGGAACGATGCAAGTTTTAACTTTAGTTAAAGAAAGCAATTATTGTCTCTTGTTAACTCTCTGCTTTCGTCGTGATTTTAACATTTTATTTGTATGTTTATTTTTGTGCTCGGAAGAAATAAACTGAGTACTTTAAGAAAATCGTGTCAGAAATAAATCTAGATGAGCCTGCTTGCTTATTATTGATGGCATTTCTATGTTTGTGTGCCTTTTGTATACATATTTTAATCATAATAACAAGGCATTTTTTTTCAAACTACTGCCGTTTGTAATTCTTGGCTACCTGATACAAGTATTATATGAATAAATTTACAACAGTATTTACGACAATAAGATACAAGAGTGGACATGAAACTCATTACCCTTATATTCAACAAATATTATTACGGTCCAACTTGTTTCCTTCCAAAGATTAGTAAAACTTTCTTAATACCGAGACTAGAGTTGGCTATCGATATAGGCGAATAATAATAAAAACGAGCATAAGTCATTTATCGAGTCGTAAATTCTAGGGGATATATAGCTCCGTTATTATTTCTGGTTGATAAAGTACTAAGTTAAAGATGTAAAAGTTACTGATTAATGTAATATCAGTGATATTTTTGTGTATGTTGTTTTTATATAAAAACAAAGGACATTCTGACCATAAAATAATTAATTTCCAATGATTTTTTTATAACAATAATTAGTTCAAAAGATATTGATTGCAAAACCTTTTGAGGAGTTTTTCATGTCACACCTAAAAATTATAAACACTTTACATACACGTACATATTTATGAATATAAAATTAAAACCAAATCCCATCTTCCATTCATTAAGTTACAAAATTATACGTAGTCATATAGAAACGTGGGTGCGTGTAGCGTGCTTCAAATGTACGAGCTTCGGAATTGCTTACATTCCACAAAGAGTTCCAAATGTTCCAAACTCATAAATTCGTTCAGAAAAGGTTATTTTAATGGCCATCGCAGGTCAATTCAAATAGCTTTATTTGTTTTTTTTTTTTCTATAATCATAAAAAGTGCTGAATATCTGGTATACGTTAATTTTTTTTCTTTTCAACAATCCCGGTGGTCAGGTGCTACAAACAAAGTTAAAAAAGTATTACAGATCATGTTGAACTTTAGCATAAGTATTTAATAAGTATAAGGCAAAAGATATAGATAAAAAATACTTTTATTTTAACAGAAACATAAACTTTTAAATAAAATTTCCACCTTTTTAATTTTTATCAGTGTGAAATAACAAATCCATTGGTATTTGTTTTCATTAGGAGCTTAACAAATTTACATACGTACCTTCATTCATGTAACTTACATTGACAATATATTATTAATCTTTAATTTACTTTATTAGCACTCGCTCCCCTCCAGACTCTCTCCCTCCAGGGATTTGTCGAGAGTAAAAATTTAAATTTGTATGACCCCTCTAGACACAGAACAGTTAAGCTCTTTTTGTAGGAGTCATTTCAATAGAAACGGAGTATTTTCATATTATTGAAGATTAAATATTTAAAATAATAGTTAGACTAAGATAAAATTCAGGTACAAACATTCACTTCTTGTAAATGATATATATATATAATAAATATAATGATTACAATAGCGTTTTTTTCCACAAAAACTTTAATTGCCGTCCAACTGAGAATCATCTAATTTAAGAAAAGCTTCTCATCTAAAGATATACTACCAACATTGTTTTCAAATGCAAATACCCTCCGGGTAATGAGTAGCTCGCTATGCAATTTAAAAGGCAGTCGTTTGTAGAAGCTATAGCCAAAAAGATACTAGGAACTGGGATTAAGAATGAATAGTCAAACATGCACTTACTACTAATTGCTGCCGGAATGCAGATTAGTTCGTGTGATTTTAATGTGAATTGTAACAAGGTCTTTTGAAAGAACAGATGAATGAATCTAAAACCGTATCTCAGTGGGTGTATATTAATAATTAAAACACACCAACCCGGGCGTAGTTTGGTTGGTTAAATTTAAAAACATACTAAATACATTTATTCAAATAACACATCTATTTTATTTTTAAATTAAATCCTACAGATAGCAGTAGTCAAATATAAATAAAAGAGTATCTTGTAACTTTCAAGTTATAATAATCCTTTGATAATAATTAATTAATCCAAAGACATTTAAATATTCGAATATGAAGCAAAATTCAAAGGCAACCCATTAAGTGTCGGCCAAAGAAATGTTCAGGTTGTAATCAGCTGGCGGCGATTAAGACGTACAAAGTTAATTTGGCCCTGAGACAACAGCGCCGAAGCCTTCAAGGATTCACGAAAAGAAAACATAAAATGAGAGTTACTTTTGATATCCCTATGACATAACTAAATAAAATATTAATTTGTCCATTACTGACGTTAATAAATTGTATTTATGTATTATGCTTACCTGTAATGTACTTTACATTACAGACTATATTTATTTACTTTAAAATTATATTTATATTAAAAATGGTTTAAACGAAAAGGATATAATCATCTACACACTAAGGAATATATAAATAGAATATTTTTTTTGTAATATGCTAATATAATAAATAAACTTGAACCATGTCCAATAATTGCAATCATCATGGATTATCGCATTCACTCCCTCTTATTTACCAAAAACTTTTCCGTCCTAACTAATTTATTTTCCGACTAAATCTTATGAAGTCGCGCGAGCCGTCGGCACGCAATTTCAGTCAAACGTCGACTTTTTGATAACATTATTATAACAAATGGTTACTGTATTCTGTCCTTCATGTAGGCAAAAGTACATTTTCTTTATTTTGTATAAACTATATCGTATAGTGTTTATTGTACATACAAATGCTTCGGGTATTGTTGAACTCAAAACAATTTCACTTAATTATATTGGAATAAATGACTGTACTAATTGAATTAACACGGTTTGCGCAACAAACTTCATCATTCGAATAACAAATAAAGCGTTCGATTCATTTGAATTTTTCCTATAAGTGCCATGGAAAATACCGTTGGAGCAAACCATTTAAATTAGGCCCGATAACTTGAAAACTGAATGAAAGGGGTTTAACCAGGAGTGTTCCAATTAGCTGTTATTTTTCCATTCCGTACTACGGCGACTCCAAAATTGGGTCGTTTGAAATCGATCATAATACGTATTTCCAAAGAACAGATTTCTCTTTATGTGTCACCGATTTTATAATTTAGTTAACTTTAAAATCATTATTTCGAAACAATATAGTCTTATATATAAATTTACAGAAAAGTTGTTGATTATATCAAAAGGAAAGAAATACCAATAAATAACATTATTGACATTTTGTTCCGTGTGACATTCAAGATTCTGATCTTCTGTGTTATAAATAAACTAATTTTGTTAAATAATTATAATAGCCATGTATATTAAAATCCTTACACTCTTTTTCATATTCACTTTTATACTTAGTTACCAAATATTGCTATTATGTAAGCTCTGGCCCAGTCTAAACTGTAACACTAATAATTTCGCAATTCAAAGCAACCCCCTTTATCCTTTTATGAAGGGTAAACTCAAATGATTGATTAACCTACTGTAATTGTACAAATGTTTACTCCAACCTTTCGTAGCTAACAATTTAAAATTGCGACAGTTTGTTTAACATCAGATAAAATTTCTGTACTTCACAAAATAATCACTCTAAAATTGGTAAAGTATTCAAGTGTTTTTCTTTAATTTACTTCGCAAAGGGTTCTTTATTACTTGAACTAAAGATAAAATTCAAAGTTATCGTAATAACTAAATTATTTGTAGAACTATTTTATTTAAATAACTCTACCTAATTTCAAAACAAAAATGTTTTTTATCAATCCCCCGCCACGCAATATTGTTATCAAGTAATAAATATTAAATATATTCAAAAGTTTGTTTTGGCCCACGTTGATTTTGTATAAATATTTAACCACGGCCAAGAAGTCCATCAACAAAGGTGGCTGCATATTAACATATAAATAAAAATTAAAAGAGTGTTTAAACTTTTTCTTTTTCATGTGTTATGGTTGGATGGACAATAACGTAATGAGTTGACCGCGCGAGCTGTCGACAGTTCTATGACACCCTTATCTCAGGACACACGCGATGTTTTTTCAGCCGTGACTTATTCGTTCATTTGAACCTAACACCGTCCAAAATATATATAGTTATTTCATGGAAAGAAAATAACTCATGTGTTTTCTGGAACATTTTTAATATCATAACATCGCATAAAAATACATTCTCGAATTTCATGTTACGTATTATCACGAGAGCTTCCTTTAAGATAAGTTATATCTAGAAAGTTATAAGAGATCAATAGTCATTATTTTTAATAAGTACTTTTTGTAAGACTATTCAAAGTTTTGTTAATTATAAAACTTTTTATAACTCTATAGTTTGTAAAACAATGATGGCAAAAATTTTAATACTACGTTTACCTCGCTTCTTTTTCTGCATTATTGCATAAATATTTTAAGTTCGAAGATCGATTTAATAAGCCCTCTTTGTAGAATTTCGTCCTATTTTTATTATTTTATATTCACGAAACAGATGGTTCTGGTACATTTCTCTAAAAAAAGTTATATTAATAATTGACGACTTCACTCTCGTTGCCAATAATTTTATGCTAAATTTGCGTCGTCAAACTAAATAAGGACAGTTTCCAGTTCTGATAGTTCACGAGTAAAAGACTAGAATCTCTAAGTATGTAGCTAATGTGACCAAGTAAACGCGATGTAGGGGAACCAGCTCCTATTATCAAATGATTATATTTTATATATTATTATTAATGAAGTATGTATGCGTTTTTTATTAAAGAGCTCAAAATACGAAATGTAAGAATGCAATATTTGATGTATGTCCGAAACCATTAATTTTTCCTTCAGCGATAGTACATTTATATTTTCTATAGCATACATTTTCAATTAATGACATTTTATTTTGACATCACAGGTACTCAACTTTTTTTTATCCTTTGCCTAGATCATAGGAAATAACGTTAATGCTTATATAATAGTGTATGTAATTTAATAGTCCTTTTAGTCCTCAGTGTTATCTATGACTTTATAGTTGTCGTGCCTGAAGGGAATAAACTTCAACACAGTGAAAACGACATATGTACGTGCATACTGCAGTTAGTATGCACGCTACAATTTTATATACGAAATGTATTTTATGTCTCATTTCTAGGAATGATTAATTCTTACGTGACAATACAATATAAATATTTATAAACATGATTTAGATTTATAAATTTTACGAATTATTACTACTCAATTTCGTTAGTATTCCATTATAAACAAATATTTAACCACTGTGATTAAAGAATATAAAATAACCATATATGAAATTTAAATTATTCTGACTAATTATTAAAAAGTAACAAAAGCAAGCTAAGTAAACCCACGGCAACGTTTTTCAGCGAAATGGGAATAAAAATGTGGTTTTTAATTAAATTCAATGTAAATATGGACGAAGCAAACTGTGGAGGCGAGAATCCACGTGTAACAAATGATACATGAGAATATAAAATGTCGGACATCTAAAAATATTATTTTTTAATCACGCAAATATTACATGTTAAACATGTATCTCTTTAAAAAATACTTTTACCTGAATATTGTCTTTAAAAAAAAACTTTGTGTAATTTTAATTTGTTCATTGAAAAAATATTATCATCATTATATTATATAACTCTGTGTAGAATTATTCTAATTGATTGTAATACTCATAACTCATAATACTTACTCATACTTAATGTCATGTATAAACCCCTTATTTCTCTATTTAACCATAAACGTGTTGCATGTCATGATTAACGTCAAAATATTTTTACCTCAGCCTAAAAAGTGCAGATATTCAAATTAAGGCCTCATTACACAACGTGGGCCACGCTAATAAATCGTTGAGCGATTGTAACTTCCTAGTAAATATTTGGAATTTTAGTTTTCATGACATGCTCATAAATTTACCGATTTTCAGATATGTATTTATCAAACTGTTTAAATGGCTTCTCTCATAAAATGATAAAAATGTGATATATCTTGTTTAAGGCACATTTTAAAAATTATAGCAATGAATTAAGCTTTATCTTTGAACTAAGCATTTGGCACACATTTAAGAAAAATAATACTTGTCTTTTATGATTAAAAAATAATGACCGAGTAGAACTATGATAACTGGGGCATAATAAGGACCAAATGAAGATAACACATTTCTTGGCAATACGCCACAGATAAAAACTAAAAGACCGAAATGAGGTCTTTGCCCCATAAAAATAGGCTGTGGCGGAACAAATAAAAAACTGTAGAGCATTTAAATGTGTAGTTGTAAGACTGTGTACAATATAACAATGTGGTTATCAAAGTCGGTTAGTTAGCATATCGCCGGTATGTTTTTGTAACCCTGGCGACTGTAGACATGTCGCCTTATAAAGCTGACCATTCATTACTGGTTACTATATTGTTAGTTATATGGAACGAAAAATTACATTTTGTTGTAAAAATTTTTGTTGTTTTTTTTATTTGACAAGTGAATTTAACTGTTGATATGTAATAGTATTACAAAACAATTATTATATTTAAAAAATAATTCATGATTATGTAACAGAATGATCAGTGAAAGCATTATCTAAGTATTTATACTGTATTAAATGTTAAAATAGTAATAGAAAAGGTACATATTATGGTACACCTATTTTGTTTCGTGACTGAGTTTGCTAGTTACAGAGGAATGCCGTTTCAAATTATTTTTGGTATTTCTGCAACTACTATTAATGCAAAACATTGGTGATTGAAAATGATGATATAATTCTTTAGAAATATATAATACAGACAATAATTTTAATATTATAATTAAAGATTTAACTTAACTTTACGCCGTTATGAAATCGAATCAAAATCTGTTTTTTTATATATAATATTTATCTACTTCTCATATTTATTTGTTTAAATCATTATTCAATTTTAATTGAAGAATATGGTACAAAAAAGCAAATTGATCTCACCTATTTAAGGTTATATGATGTATGGTTGTTATTATTCCCATTATTTGGGGCGAACTATTGTAACATGTTTCCTTACCACAAGTTTTCATCGTTAAGATGAATACCTAGAATTTCAACTTTTTCATACATAAACCGTGTTCATATTTTTATGTGTAAAGATTTGGTAACGCTAAACTGAAACTGAAAATTCTCAGTAGATCGATGCAGTCTAGAAACGCCTAACCCTTTATTAAATACATGTTCATATATATTACATATTCATCTATTAATAATGTGGATTCTATGTTTGCACTATATTCCTGGTCTCTAGATTTCAAAATCAAGCATTGGCGAAAGTGCGTATCGTGTACCTACCCACCCCAGTGATGCTGTAAAAACTAAAAGTGGTAACATGTTCACACATATGAGAAAACTACAGAACAAATACAATACTAGACAAATGCATCTATCGACTTATTAACTTTGTTTTATTGAACCAACTGAAAGCACACGATTAAAGTTGAATTCAATTATGGAACAGTGTCTTTTTGCCTTTGACTCATCTTCAATTCAAAAAAATATCAGATAATTGTCTTGATGGCAGATATTTACAGCCCAAATTCAATGTTAAACTTGTTTACCAAAAAATCTATGGAAATAGTTCCAGTATAGTTTTGTCTGTTATGTCTTCAAAAATATTCCGAAATTTGCTGTATTGGTATATCTACGGAACTACTCAATAAACAAGAAGATTCCACAACTTGTGCATTCGATTTATCTTTGAATTGACCAAGTTAGACCACGTTTTAGATTATCAATATCAAGTTAAATGAATAGTATTTGGTATGACTTAACCTTGTCAAACTATAATGACCTTAAGAATTTATCCAGTTTTTTTCTGAAACGATTTTATTGTTTTCCAAATCTGTGCTGATTATATTATTTCTTACACTTATGAATCTCGCGAGCTTAAGGCATTTAAGCACTGATTCGTGGCGTTGCTTCTGTGTTAAAACATTGGGATACTTTATAATAATATTATACGATACTCTGTTATAACTTTCAGGTGTTGAAGTGTCACAAATTTGTTTTCACTTGGAAGTGCCGTGACTATAGTGTC
>DVQP01001420.1:0-15602 GCA_018231745.1 Danaus eresimus
GGTTCTCAAAGTTCATTTTTTAGATACCTCATCTCCCCGTATTAAAGTTAAAAGTGTTACGAAATTTTAGTACAATAATTGTATTATCATTATTCTTACATTTGTTTTTTAAATAAATCTTTTGGCATTTGTCCATTAAATGTTAAAACAAGCGTACACTTGGTAAGCTACGTTAAGAAGATCATTAGTATCTATCAGCAATATATTAAAATACTAAATAATTCAGATATTTCACACAGGTTTAAATGATATTGTCACGGATAATCTGCGGTTTACGCGGCAGTATTAAAATCTATCCCATACTGAATTATTACTACAATAAGATATTAAATTAAGTGATGTAACACTTATAGAGGACGGCCGCGGTTAGCTTCGGGTATAATCATTGTGACACACAAATAGACATTTAACTATATCATATTTTTGTCACATAAAATTTACTTTTATAATTTCGGCAGAGCAAGTCTGCGTCGAAAAATCAGTTTCATAAATATTTGATATAAAACGAGTAGCCAGAGCTTTTCCTTGGTTTTTCCTTTTTATTGAGTCCCAACAATGTCACATACGATACATGTTAATATATTAATTTATGTATTATTTATAAATAATATCTTTTATTCTCGACTGTCACCGATCTGTTGTGAGCAAGATAGGTTTTACAACCCCTATAAAACAATGAAGTATTATCAGCTGTTATCAAAGCAGCAAACATCATATGTATACGTATTTGAACGAGTGTCTGTACTTTACGTTTGTGCGGACCGCCGTTTGTTCTTGTTGTGATGTGATAAGACAATTAACAGTGCTTTTTATCATTTCATTACCGAAAGTATCAGAAAATTTAAAAAATGAGCATCTCCAATGAGATTTTATAACAAGTGAAACCAATTTTTAATTGAATTACAAAAGAATGAAATAGGCAATTGCAAACAAATAAATGCAAAAAATATATAATTATCTTGACCGCCTTTTGAATTTGTATTTAATTACGAGCCGCATTTCAAATTCCTCGATTGTCTGTTCGTGACTTTTCTGAAAACAATGGTATCACGCTCTCATAATAAAGATGTCCGATATAAAAATAAAGAAAGAAACATTTGACGATATTGACACAAGAGAGATTACGTAAGAAATGTTATAATCATTTAAAAACAGTTAACGTAATGTCCCATACGGAATCCAAATTACGTACTTTAAAAGTTTCCGTTGTCATGCGAGTGATATTTATAAATAAGGGTTAGCACACACGGGCTTGTCTCCTGTGAGTAATTTGTAAACAAGTGTTCAGGGACACTTAATTACGCTAAAGCGACGGGGCGTCCGCGTCACCCAATACATTTTGAGATCCTTTAAACTAATGGCTCATTAGCTTCTTGAAATAAATTTAAATAAGAACATATAAACTAAACAGATTGTACATAAGAAGATATATTTGCTCATTGTTATATTATGTACTAAAATCACAATGATTTTATAAATTATTTTTATACTATATTAACGAATTTGCTGAAAATTAACACAAAGATGCATATTTCATATGTTATGTCGTAATGACCTTCAGATTAAATTTAACTTTCTGGATTATTGAATTGTTTCCTTTATTTGTTTCTTTATACCGGGAGCTTGTAAATCTTCAATATATAAAATATAAATATATTAAATGTGGGAAGAAAATATCTGTCCCAAATTGTGAGCAAAATTTATACAAAATAAAATCTTTGACACAATTGATACAGTTATTTCCTGGCGGGACATATGTCCGATTCAGATCTCTGGTTGAAGATTAAATACAGAATAAATGTCGGAACTCAAATAAAAAATATATTAATAGGGACATAAGATGAAAATGTATCAGAAAATGTCACATTTTATTTTTCCACTGCACAAAACACTATAATAATACATAACTCTGCATGATACCCTACATCTCTAACAAGACAAACCCTTACATTTTCTAGATGCGACCTATTAATGTTTTTCCCTTATATTAGTCTATGTATCAACTGTGTATGATGTAGCCTATTATATGTAGTATAATTTTTTTAACGACACAGTCTTGGTTGCAGTGTGGGCTGAGACTGGTGAGTTCCGGGACAGTGGCCACTCGTCGCTGGCGTCTGGCTCCAGCGTGGAACAGTCTCTGTACGCTCCCCCGAGACCGCGGAGGGACAGGAAGATCACCGATGACAGTGAGTAACCAGCCTTATTTACTCATATATACAGCGTGCTCACAGTACAGTTACATATTATGTAACTAATTACATCATATTTTAATCCGTTTAATTACGTATAAAGTGGTCCAAGTATCTATATTTTAATCTAGATTTTATTTAAAAAAGGCAAATTTGAATATCATGTGACATATTGTCCTAAAACAACATTCTTTAATTAGGTATAAATTTCAAAAATAAGCTGTATAGATTATATAATATATATCAGAAAGTATTTTTTTTTTGTTTTAAAACCAAATTTGTTACAATAGTGTAAAAATACATTTTGATAAAATATTGGAAACTTGAAATATAGATAAATAAATACTCATACGAATAAAATAGAATGTAATGGAAGCAAATTCAATTGTAACAAAGTATACATAGCAATGATTAAATTAATATATTTAATAAATAAAAAATATCAAATTTGAAGTTCTTACTGTGCAAACAATCTGATACTATACAATCTTATATCAAATAAAGAGTTATTCTAATCCCCTCACAAACATTGCGCGGAGAGACACGTCACAGCTTGTATTGATTCAGATCATTGTGTTACATGAAAACTGAATATTAAACATCATTTGGTACTTATCTGTATACCTATGACGAATATTCACGGTGAAATCAAATAATGTCACACACGTTTCTCACATCGACATCACGAGCGAAGACCTCCGAATGAAGTGCCGTGTCGTATATGTTAAAACATTACTAAGGCTACTACTGACCATTTAAATCTATGACAATAGCAAACACACTATTGATAGCAAATATTTGTGAGCGTTACATCAATTACATAACATTTTAAATGACATTAAAGGTGACGTTGTGGTTTATCATAACAGTGAAGTGAAGTGGGAAATGATATCGGGACACATGTTAGAGCGCTATTTGCCATGCTAGTGTCGCGTCGGCTGAACGCAAAGCTTGTTCCAAATGATGGATGGGTCGGCGCGCTCACAAAGCGAGCCGATGATAACACTTATCGTGTATCGAATGTTGTTGATGTCGCAATCGTCAGCCCCCGCGGTAGCCTCTGCGGACTAGCCTACCGCGGACTGCCTGCCTGCCTACACCCACTATCATATTGTATTCATCCGTCCCGCTCATTATGACACCTTCATTGCATATATATGTATGTATATACATTTTATATTTAGAATATATATACATTTTTGTTAAATTTAATTTACTATAATCTGATAAGTTTGTATCACTGCACTTAGTTACCCTACTGTACATTTAATCACCTAATAAAATAGTCCAATAGTTTTATTGGTTTTAATTAAATTAGTTTTGCTTTGTATGTTTTAAGTTAATATTTGATGTGTTCATAATCTAAATATGTGCATACATACACTACTCGGACAGGTCATCTCCGGTTTGAGTCAATTAGCAAATTAAGGTGTATTGTGTATCTATAGTCTTATCACCGGCTCCGGGTCGTTCTACGTTTAGTGGGTTACGGATACAAATGTTTCATTATTTGTTATATTACATTATGGTATAATTCATTCACATATCGCTTACTTCTATCGAAAGTATGTCAGAGTATGGAATACTGTCTTAATTATCATTTATAACTATAAAAAATATTTATTTAATTTTTAAATTTAATAGTATTTAATAAAAAACATATTTTATTTTAATATTTTTATTACACAGTTGTATCGTATATAGATACATACAGGTCACATGTACGTACAATATAAAAGCAAGTTAATTATTGTTAATGTGTCTTCCATCAAGATAAGCTGCAATAAATTTTCTTATGTTAATCCGATTATAATGTTAAATTACAAATGAAAACAATTCGTATCTGATAGCACGTTATCACTCAGAGATACGTTCTTTGATATAGCCATCACTGCTGTACGGAACAAATATTTAATATCACAAATTCCTAAAGGCCTGTGGGTTATTTAATTTCGTAAATCAGATGTTATGTTTCTGTGAAGGCATTATATGAGATTATGTCAATACTATGTTTTGGCAGCGGCTTAGAACGTGTTGCATTGATTTATTGCTACTGTTTTGTTTTAAGTCATTATAAAATTTCATGGAATGACACAAGAAAAGGATTTGTTCTTGGTGGTAGGTACTGATGGATGGCCCAGCTGTACATGTTCCACGTATCACGGTAATCAGCTGATTAGTTGTGGCGTTAAGGTATAACAAACAAACTTAGACCACCGACGTGTTAAATGACACTTATAAATGCTCATGTTTTTTGTGCTTTATTTACGACTATGAACAATTTAACGAGTTCCGGATAAAAATCGAACAGTAATAGGAACTGGCGAATGAAATAATGTTACATTTATCTCTATAAAATGGTAGAGTTTGTTAAGAAACTTCGTATAATTTAACCGTCGGATGGGTTCCACTTGTTTCAAGAATGGTTTAAAGTTGGGATCGATCTCCCGATTACGGAATTATTACAGTTTAATATATTTGTTTATCATTGTAATATCTTTTAAAATCCATAAGGCATATGAGCATTCCATAATTATGTGAACAAAAAAATTAGCGTCGTCAAATCCGTACATCATGATCAAAGTAATGTTTATCTTACAAAACGTTTTTTGTCCATAATAAAAAATAAAGAAATCAAGGAGTAAGTAAGATTTAAAATGAACAATAAATTGACAGTGACTGCTCAGGAAAACTTGCAATGAAAGTTAAACCGGCTCATTAACATCTCTAAAAGCTAGGCAGTACAGGACGTGGCAATTATACAGCAGGTTCATTGACATAGGGATTTCGATTAAACCAATATAAGTTGATTGCGATCAGCGTTATCAGTAACGTATTGATGTAATAACCGCTATCATTTACCCTCGACACAGTTCCAATGTTTATTCGACATTTGGTCGGAAATAATTACCCTTAAAGTATGTTCACTAGAATTTGGGAAATTAATTTTACCATAACCAACAGACACATTCGTCTGCTGCTGGTAATATTTGTTTAGGATTTGAAATGCATGCTAATAGGAACATGTGAATTGAATAAAGGTGAGTTATATGCGATACTTTACTAGTTAAAAATAGTAATGTTAGTACTGTCAAAGAGAGCGTTTATTCTGATCACATCCTTATGCGTATTCGTCTGTGAGTAGCGACGTGTATCATTGAGTACAAGTGATCTACATCTGTGTTGTAAGCGTCGGGTGCGCATGCTCCTAATCCTCTGTATTAACGGCCGCTGGCGTCGTCGTGATTCAATATTTTTTATTTCTTTATTATTTTTATTCAGCGGACATCACTCGAACGTTTTATGTCCCTCCTTGAGTACGCTGTCATAGATTTGTGACTGGATTTATATGAATATTTTTATTGAGTGTTGCGGTTACGCTATTTTTGTAAACTGCAACTGATTTACGCGAGCGGCTTGTTCAGAAGAATATGTGTGGTATTACTGCCCGTGAGTCTGTATGTCGTAACGTATATATCGTTGTACGCAGATCGTCAAATGTCATCGGAGCCGACAATAAAGACGGAATCGACGACGCCGGGTGTCGGGCCTGATGAGTCCTCGTTGGATGATAAAGGTGATAAAAAGAACAAGCGGCAAAGAAGACAGCGGACTCACTTCACCAGCCAACAGTTGCAAGAGTTGGAGGCGACCTTCGCCAGAAACCGCTACCCGGACATGTCCACCAGAGAAGAGATAGCCATGTGGACCAACCTAACCGAGGCGAGGGTCAGGGTGAGTTATGACACAATGATATACAATTATTAACATTTGTTATGTACGTATGATTTTCTTGTTTGGAAACTCAACATACGGGACTTCAGTAAATACAATTACATTTAAGTGTTGATAAACGGTTCATGAGTTTCATAATAGTTATAAAGTTTTTAACATTCCACTTTAAAGTTTAGGTAATCATTATTGATGTCGCACTAAAGATATTTAAGATACGTACAGTTATGATACTCATAAAATTTTTATCATAAAACATAATATTCGATAAATCATGAATGAAGCTTTACTTTCAAGGTCAAATTCATTCAAACTCATCATAAGGTCTTCTTTGTATACATTTTAATAGGTCAATAGTGACCTACATATGTTGGATCAGATCTAAAACCATTTAATCAGTGTCGAAGGGTTCTTGTGAGCTATCGAGCACTGGGTCACTGGCTGTCAGTGCTGCGTACTGCTGACTGCCGATGTCTTATTGTACCTCGCACGTCACTAAGGAGTGCGATGTTTATACTAATCGTTGCATCCGGAGTGCGCGCGATATATTTTTGTAGCCGCTCCGAACGGAACACCGAATCCCTTAATCCCGGAGGATTTGAACCGTCTATTTCGGTCTTTTCATAATCCACGGCTTAACTGTGATCGCATCCACACACTGTCAATAGTTTTGGAAGGCCCTGTTAGAGATTCTGCGGTTCAACACGCCCTCTATTTACAATGTTCCGAATTCGTAGAATATTTTTCGGTTTCTTCGCCATTCTGTGTTAACGTCGTTTGTTAATCTCTCGAACGTGTCCTGTAAGTGCCGCTGACGCGGGTGAGATTGTCGCAAAGGACGTATCTCACTGCAATATTTATAAGAATCTGTGACGTCATAACAATAAATATACTAAGCGGTGATCCGCTTAGTACATACACTACAATTCTATATACAGTTTTGTTATCTTTATAGTGTATAAGCTTTACTAAATATCATTGTTAATTCACAGTCAATTAATCGTAATACATCACAGATATGTGTAAATTGATATTTCGAGATGAACCCGGTGTATTTCAAGTGTATATTAATTTGAAGTCGTAGCCGACTCTACTGAAAGGCAGCGTGTTCTCTTTAAAACACGACTCCGGCTCGTCAATAGGGCTGTCTCAAAATTATTCAAATTTATATTACTATATAATCTTAATATAATTATAATTTCCTTAATTAATAAAAAATATCTATAACATTATATGTGCAAGGTGATATACATATATTTTAAATGTAAAAGTTAAGCAAATTGTAATGTACCGGAAATTAAATTAATTATATCAAATATTTGATCAAGTATGAATGACATTAATACTGCAACTGATAATAAAATTAAAGATAAAAATGAAAGATAAAATTAAATTTCCATTAATAACAAAGAGAGTGAAAACATTGCTTAATATAATATATTATTTTAATATATATCACATGTAGTGCCATCCCCGGGAAAGGGATTAGTTTCATCTCGTCCCAGCATCTCTCAATAAATCTGTGCGCGTGCGGCTCGATAAATCGTCCAACATTATTTTTGTTAGCCACTCATTAGGGTCATTGGCTGATCGTTTGCTTCTTCAATACTATATCTTAATACAATGTTTTCTTTACCACACCCGCCACCACTTATTACACTGAATGCTAACATCTTTATCGTTTTAAACATATTTTTGACACGTCTTAATATTTGCAAACGTTTGTTGATCTGGTTTCGCTTCCCGTGTTATCCGGTTCACTTAAATATATTACTTCCGAATCATTAGTATTGTTATAGTATTTTATGATTATATATTATAGTTTTAAAGCTACAAATACACTATTGATATGAATTACACTGTACTTTAACTCAAACCTATCGACATTATTCAAATATTATGTTGTTTTGCTTAAAATAAAGAACAATATCCTTGTAAGAGAGCCCCTGTCTCCAAGACCCGCCCTCCAATTTCCGTGAACCCAAATGGGTGTAACCGTCAAGCCAATCGTCCGTTAAACAACTCTTGACATATTTCATTCTACGTAACGCATATTCTATAGATTAACCCATCGATTATGATACAAATATATGTAATGTTTGTAGCCGGAGCTCCAGATGTTGTTGGCATGTTCATGCTGGGCTCGCTCCCACACATCCTTTTAAAAAAATACTCTAGAAATAATGTTAACGTTGCGTTAAACCAAAACATGGCAATGATGTCTTTGTATACTCCCCACCCTGTATAAAAAAATCCTGAATTTGGTTGACTTAAATGTAAAATATTATCATTACATTTAAATAAAACTACGTACAAATATTACTTTGATGTAATTCGCGTCGCTATGGACTGGGCCCCGCACGGTGAATGCTTAGAAATCTCGTCTCAACTCTCACTACTTAACAAAAAAATTCTCTTGATGACATCAAGACGAAACGAATCGAACGCTTCAGTGTAATTTAAATGTGCTCTCACGACATTCAGACGCTATATAATTATTACATACTGATAATGTAATTGTGAATGAATCTCCATATATGAAGGTAGTCCGGTAACACGTTTCATTCCATCCATTCATTATATCCGGCCACGCCGCCGCTATGTTTTTAACGTGTCGTCTATCGCGTCGTGCAAACAGTTTAACGTCCACACCGTTATTTTAACTAACATTTCAACGTTCAGCCTCGACACGTTTTTCCGCTACGCCCGCTGAATGTAAACGGGATTTGCGAAGCTTTCTATTTTTACTCTATTTGATTTCAGCCTTTTGATGTATCCTTTTTTTTCATATTCAAATCGTATATCTCTATCGTAACGCCCTGTATATTAATTCGTGTGTTTTATTGATACAGACTTTATGCGGGACGTTAATATCACTTTCGTTAATAGAATGGCAAAGCGAACGCGATCTCTGCTAAATTATTCAATCTGGTTAGCCAAAAATAGTACCGTCGATACATATTGAGCTTTATATTATTTGTATAAGGTTTGTTATTAAAAGACATCGCATCTTCCTTGAGGTAATCTCCTAGAATACTAGATGTCTAACAAATATCTCTCTCGTGTTTTGATAGGCCGACGTGGAGTATTTTGATCGGACAGATTTTCTATGGATTTATCTTATAATATATTTCAATGAATGGCGCTAAATTCGTGTCCGACTCTGTTATGTTTGTAATACTATTACATATTCACTTATATTTATTGAACTCTGTGGTTTTTTCTAACAAATATCCAGCCAGAGCTTTTCCTGAATGGATTCCAACTTCGATGTTATTGTTCTATATAATAAATCGCTTTACGTTGTGTTCTGTCTGGAACTTCGATTTACTAGCAATGTTACATAAATAGTGTTTTAACGTCATACATTTTCTATATAAAATCGAATTCAATGAAGAGGAACTTATTTTCCGTAGTAATAAGAGTTGTAACATAATATTTTCGTTTCCCGCCGATCAAGGAAGTAACTTTCCACTCAGCGGGGTGCATTCAATAAATGTTGTCAAATAGGGTTACCAACTCCTATAATATAAAATTAAGTGCCACCCATTTAAGGACACCTATTATTATACGTTAAAACAATTATCAAATATCAAATTCATATCTCTTGTAACCATATAACATACCACATAATTTTTTATAGTTTCAACTTTAAACAACATGTAATAATATTAAAAGCCTTGCATAGTTATTTATAACTTTAACTAGTTTTCGTTAAATATTTAATAAAATATATAACTTCCATATGAACCATAAACAGCGACATCCCTAAATCTGGCACGTGTCAAATCCTAGTTCATATCCATTTATTCGAGCCCATGTTTATTTGACTTCGGTATAGTGCGAAAGTAAATAGAATTACAGAATTATAGTCTTAATGTCTATGTACATATATATCATAATACCTTGAACAGCACCAGTACCAATGGACCGGCATTTGATTGATGAGTCTAATAAAGTGATTCTGGTTTAATTTAAATTTAAGGCAATTTAGCAGGGCAGTGTCCCGCTGACCGTAAAATAGGTTTATTATTCGCATAGTGCGGTCCCATCCTTCATAGAGTCGTTTATTATGCGGACTACGTGACTAATGGGATGACGCTCTAGCTATATTTCGTTTTCCCGACCTCTAGGGTTAATCACATGAAAATCTTTCTTATACAAAACAATTCTTTAAACACAATATAAACAGAATCGATAGCCATGACAGGGACAGGGTGATCATTACTTTAGTGGAATAAATGTATGTCTCCAAATGACTTTATTTGATAGTTTTTATATGAAAGCATTGTAATCATACATAGTATATAGTTGCATTTATAAATTAAAATCTAAATATTGTCTTCACTTAAAACTTAGTATTAATGACAAATTTTTAATAACTTTTTGTTAACAAGATAATTTTAGGAATACCTACTTATTAGAATTGTTTCCGTATTTCACTTAATAATCTTATTTACTATAGATCCTTATTTAATTCAAAATTTAATTCAAATGAACACATAAATGATAGCCTTCGTATTAATATGAATGAGTCTAACTTTGATTTAAGATTTATATATTTTGTTATAAAGACGTTTCCTTCGTTTTTTTTTACCTGTTTGTGGTGATGAACAACGAAAATAAATTCTGGGTACTGAAATATGAAATGGCCATTATGAATATTGTTAAAGGGACATAGATATTTAAATGAAACTTTAATGTGAAAATTATGTGTGTATAATATATGGAAACGGATATAAGGCAGTACATACCAATAAATACAATACATATAGTAAGGTCACCAGAAAGGGACGTCATTAATCTTAGACCAAACGTTGAGCGAATCCCAGCATTCTAAAGGTCTGATTTGAATTTTGTTTTTTCTTTATATTACTCGATAAAATGATTCCATATATAATTTGATAACACAATTTTCATACTAGGTGGGGTTGTTTAACAAAACAACAACGTATGAGCGGTTGTTAGATGTTGTTGATATTTTAAAGCCGTACAGCCATACGAAGACTTGAACTTAAAGATTAATAATGTTTTATTTTTTGTAATTGTCATTCATTTTATCACCTCGGAAGCTTAGTCACAGATGACAAATAAAAAAAGCCATCAGTATCGATTACGGAAACATTAAAAAATATCCCCCTCACGCTTGACGGAGGACAGCCTCAACATCCTACAATAATATATTTAAAGGATTAGCCCTCCGTCGCAATATCGCGACCCTCCGGCCTACGCCCCGCCGCCCGCCGCGGTGGCCGCTATTCAAATAATGGAAATTATTTCCACATATGTGCACCTAAATAAATATCATTCCACTGTCATTATTGAACATGCCAACGCCTCCGTGATGAAGCTTCACCCGTTCATGAGCTGATATGAATATGTTATTCCGCTCAGCGAAATATTCAAGCGCTATCTCATACATACACCCGGGAGAGTACGAACAGCCTCGGAAATCTAGATATAAGTTAACCTGCCCGCGAAAAAATTTAACCACGCGAATTCGTGAAATTTATGTTAGGAAAAACAAACGCTCGTATATGGGGTGGAAACGAGCGTTTATGTTCACTTAACCGAGGAAAGAGGGTATTATTTACCGTTCCGGCTGGTTGAACACGCCACACTGAGTGAGACAAATACCGACGGCGGTACAATATTTATAGCAGTCGCTACGTGGATTGCGCAATTTATCGTGAACACCTCACGTCGGCGATCGATCGTTCGCTGACGGACGCGGCCATACATCAGCGAGCGCGTTATCTGTTCTCACGGAGACTTAGCGCGCCGACTCCTCGGACCTCAGACCTCCAGTAGCCGTCAAATAATAACATCTGTCTGATGGAGGCCCCGTGGCTTGTTCCGTCGCTCGTATATTCTTCTTCCTCTGGCTGGGAGCCGTCCCGTCCAATCGCGATGCTCGTTTATCTTCATTCCGCGACCGCAATTAGACGGGTCGTTGGCTGCGGTCGGCGCCGCCCTCGCCTCCTCGCCTCTTACACTACGTGGCTCGAATACGAGTACACCGACGCGCCGCTCCGTTCTGTCAACTTCGTAATGAGTAAAGTTAATGACCCCTCACGCAATGCAGCCCGCGCCCGCATCCCGAATCTTGTTAAAACTTTCCTGAAGTAAAAATACATTTCATAAAGATAAAAAAATAAAGGAATTTCTTGTTACAGGTATGGTTCAAAAACAGGAGAGCCAAGTGGAGGAAGCGCGAGAGGAATGCGATGAACGCAGCGGCCGCGGCCGCGGCTGACTTCAAGAACGGCTTCAGCACTCAGTTCAACGGTCTGATGCAGCCCTTCCCCGACACCGAGGCCTTGTACTCCTCGTATCCTTACAACAACTGGGCCGCTAAGGTACCCAGTCCCTTGGGGACGAAGAGTTTCCCGTGGCCGGTGAATCCGCTCGGGTCCGTGGTGCCCGCCAGCCACCATCAGGGTTCCGTGAACTGTTTCAACACGGCGACCTCGATGGGCGCAGTGGGCGGCGGCGGGATGGCCGGGGTCGGAAGCTCCGCGGGCGTGGGAGGCGCCGTGGCCCCCTGCCCCTACACGGCTCCCCCCAACCCGTACAGTATGTACCGCGCCGAGCCTTGCCCGGCGATGTCGTCGTCCATCGCCTCGCTGCGGCTCAAGGCCAAGCAGCACTCCTCGGGCTTCAGCAGCGGCTACGGCGGCGTGTCGCCCGTGTCCAGGGCGGGCTCGGCTCCTCTCTCGGCGTGTCAGTACGGCGGCGGCGAGCGGCTCTGAGACTCGGCCCGCGGGGAGTCCCCGCCGCTGCGCTCATAGTGCACCCTACACCGATTACGTTCATGTGATCCGAAACCGCGGGCAATAACATGTGTAAATATCTAGCTACGTTAAACCAAAGCGATGTGTGCAATTTTTACAAGCTTACGTATTAGAATTATATAGCGTTATAGACTAGACTACCATGTAAATATATTATTAGTATATTTATTATTTCTTTATTATATTTTGAAGCATTTAATTGTAGGTTATATATATAAAAAATGTTATTTACTTGGATATTTTTATAGCGACTTCATGATTTGCTCGTTTTAACGTACAACACGTTCTGTATGAAGAGTTCATTTAATACTAATATTTTGAGACCTGAATAATAGCATCACATGTCCTTGAGCTACCTACCACCGGAACCAAAGCCAAGTGCCGCTTGAGGAGAGCCGTCAAACATATATCATACGAAACAAGTGAAAGAACACCAAATTGTAATTATTATATATTAACGTTTATTTTACTCTAGTATAAAGTAATGAAATAAGATGAAACAAATCATATTATCTTCACTAAGGCATCCTTCCACTGTGATTCATATAATACAAACATATTTTAACCAATGTTCTAAGACTACCCCCGTTTTATTTCTACACGACATTAATATTACGCATACATTATTGTATAACAAACGTGATGACGGATAAAAATGAACATTCGACGTG
The DNA here is from genome assembly GCA_018231745.1 of Danaus eresimus. Lineage (NCBI taxonomy): Eukaryota > Metazoa > Arthropoda > Insecta > Lepidoptera > Nymphalidae > Danaus > Danaus eresimus. Next base: position 13,390 of record DVQP01001420.1, read on the forward strand.
CAACAGTCTTAAAATATTCGCAGTGGAATCGTTTTGTTTACAGAATTTATAAGAATGAGATTATTGTAACAGAGATCTCATTATTGATACGAGTACTTAATAATTTAATATCCAGTTGTATTGTAAATAGTCGTAACGTGTAGTGACTATCATAGGGAGATCTACGGAAACTGGGCGTCACTCGGCCGTTATAATTAAAACCGTTGTAATATTAAGATAAAAAACGAGATTAATGTGATCTTAAAGTGGCATACCGACGCCCAGCATATATAGAACCTTTAACATATTAGTTGTACCAAGTTGCGTGTGCCTACTTATAAAGAGTCCTGAACAGCGTACTGTTTATATTGTAGATACATGTCGTTTGTGATGTGAGGAGGTTTTCATTTTATACATATCAAGGTAACGAGCGCGGGCTTGTTGTTCATTATTATTATGTGAATGTTTCCGAGGGGCAGCCGGTTGTTTTGTAACTTAAAACCTCTAGTCATAATAAAAAATATCACCGACTACACACTCGTTTCATTCCCGACTTTGTTATATATATATTGTAATAACGATTAGTAAGTAACGAAATGTTTTCACGACTAATAATTCATGAATACAGTCGTAGAATAAATTAACACTAGTCATTTACTTAGTAAACATCTATTTTGTGGCGATTAGAAAAACTAACTAAAGAAATAAATATATATATATATAACTACAGATTAGAGTAACCTTTTAAACTAGCCTCCATTAATGAACCCGATGTCAGAATCAGAAATTAAGAACTGACTGTTTATTCAGATAACACAAACCGTTAGTGAGGCAACTATTAGACAGATAAGACTATTGTCTATTAAACATTTATAACGGAGCTTAAAACCAAGTCCGTGGCGAGACACGGACATGCACTAACACAGACTGTGGTCCGACCATCGGTCATTGTGTTGGATCAAACAAGAACATTTTTTAATTGTGCTTAACATTTGTATGGGATTATTACAGGGTGTTCACACTAATTCGTTTATAAAAAACATTTTAGAATATTAACTCGAATCGACTCTACATCACTTGAAACTGAAGTCATTCAGACGAGCTTTTCTTTAGGAATATTTTTGCCAATAATACGTCATGTTTTGGCGACTTCCAATTATAATGGTGTTTAAAGCAGGACTTACATTCTAAAATTGCCCTTAAATCAAGTGCATTAAGTTCAGAATCAGATAACGACCAGTCTTAACACTGTAGTTCAGAATTTTCGTTCCAAACCAAGATCGAATGAACGAGCTTTGACGCATCGTCTTATGCAAGAACAATTGTTGTTTAATATATATAGTATAGTATAGTATATATATAGTGCCAGTATTAATGCTAATTAATTAACTTCTCAAAAATGTTATGTCGATGAACTTATGATTGTTTCGATACCTTTTTTACAAAAAAGTGTCTCAGTTTTAAAATAGTCTCACGAACACTCGTCAGAACTTATTGAAGTCCATCTCGTCTGCCCGTGATCACGGCTGCTGTAAAGTAACCGACACGTCGGGATTATGTAGTTTTAAAGTAATAAAAAATCGCGTAGTAAATCCGAAAACATATTAGTTATATTATTGAAGTTGGATGTCCGCTACATTGTGCTATGCGAACTGATGCAGTGCTAAACCTCGTGAGGACTTACAGCATTAATACGGTCGTATGTGTTCTAAAAATGTCGGTCAAGGTTAAACATTTTTAGGTTAAGTAGTTGCTAATTTTACCACAACATTGTTTTTCTAATTATCAGTTTAGAAATGACCTACACTTGTCATTAGGCTGCTAGTTCAGAGTTATGTTTAAAAAAACCGTCAGGGTTTAAACTGTATTATTCATCTTCTTGATAAAATATTTTACTTTCCGATATATTTCTTTACAATACATAACCTTACTGCTATGACATAATCTTTCGCAAGAGTACTTAGTGTCATTTCACTAATAACAAGCGTACGGAAGAACTAAAGATTGTATCTGCTTCTATACCTACTTTACGTAAATGATTATGAGACAATTACTTCGCCATCCTGCTACATTATAATATAAAATATTGAAACGAAAACAAAAAAACATACAATGAAAAGACGTATAAAAATAACAGATTCGAAATTCAAAAGTTATATTTAATTATTTTTCAATTGAAACAAAATTTACGGCCAGGCTTTGAGTAACAAGTGACTTACAAATCAGTAGACTAA
>DVQP01001421.1:0-15591 GCA_018231745.1 Danaus eresimus
TATTAAATATAATTTTAATACACGCGTTCATCGAATATGAAAAATAAATCCTATTATTTTATAAATAAGGCTTTCATTTGGATACAACCGTCATATTAATTCCACTAATACATTTATTCGCATTGAATAATAAATCGTTCATTACATAATTGATATCGAATATTATTTTTTTAATTTGTCATAAAATCGCAAAAAGTTAATCTAATTTTTGCAAAAAGAAACCCAGACGCGAGACATTTCTATGGTATAAAATATTAAAGATGCTTTTCCGTTTAGACGCTGTCACTTCTATATCACACACATTACAATTAAATTAAGATTAGTAGTCAGTATTGCTAATTAAAGAATAGTGAAATATACATTTCTTATTATAAAATTCTATATGTGGACAGAGTCCTAATAAACTCTGTTTCAATTGTATGTATTGTATGAATTGCTCACGTATTTTTCTTCGCGTTTTTTGCAGCGTAACTTTCAAAGCAGCATATCACGAGTTCACTCTAATTAACATTCAGAACAAATGACACTATTTTGAAAATTCCGAACGTGTAAAGTCCTTGGTGGCACTATAAATTTTCGTCTTGACCGAGTTGTTTTGCTTACGGTGTAAGAAACGATTTAAATACCGGCTAATAAGAATTGTCGTCGATGTTCCTCTACGAGTTTTAACCGTACCACGAACTTTTATGGATTATTATTATTTTTTTCATATTATATATATTAATAGCAATGTTATTGTTTCAGAAAATCGAGGATCGATTGTCAATGTTATCTAATGACTCCGACCATATAAGTAAGTATAGCAAATATCAAACAAATACTGTGCTCAAATATAATTAAATTTATGAATAATCCCGACACTCAGCCGCGATATTATTAAATTGTGTATTAATCCAATCTGGTAATAATAGCTTTATTGAAGTGATGACATTTCACAATTACAAATATGCGTTCAAATTTAAAGCAAATAAATTATATTCGAAATTTTAATTGAGCGCTATATTCCTGTGAAAATTATTAAATAACGTACTAGAATTCGTTTATTATCACACAATGTAAAATTAGACGACTTATCTTTGTAAACATTTCGTTTAAAATAACCAATTTGTTTCGTAACCACCCACTGGCGTTAAATGACAATGAAATTTAGGCTTGCCCATCAATATAAATTGAAATCCAATATTAAGACTTATATTAATAGTAACGATCACTATAATGGTACCATCTAGCAGCTAGCTGATTGATGTTGATTTTTATGTTACTTCCTTATAAGTAAACAATCCCAAGTACCGATTTCGCATGCTCGAGTGTTCTTCCATACGGAACACTTAAAATGATAAATAAACATCAACAAATGCTTCATCGTATGCCAAATCAGCACGTCGTTTTTCAATTATTAATGTAAGTCAAACCGCCAGCTGTATCGGTCCTTCCCAAGTCACAACCAGCTGTTAATCGCCATCTCTCAAATCGGCGGCTCCCAGTGCTGCAGAACGATCCAAGCCGGTCAACCAGCTAGAAAGCCTCTTATACTATGTTTACTAAACGCGGTCTCCACTAACAAGTTTCAGCTCCATCGATAATCCGATCATCGGGAGACGTGGCCGAACGATTTCCACTTCATCGTGCTAATTCCACACGCTATATCCCTGACTTTAGTTCTCTGCGGTATAACTTTATTAAGGCTCGCTTAGTTAATGCACCAATGAGTGGCCACGTTTCGTCTCCGTAAGATAAGAAAGGTAGGAGAAAGTGATTGAAAATTTCGATACGAGATGGTGATATCAAATGTTGAACAATTTCTTTGCATACTCTAAGAAATAGAATCGTAAGAATCGTTTTGACAGCAGAGATACATGTGTGACTTATATTTGTTCTAATTAAAGGTTATTTTTAGAGCAGCCCGTTACAAACATGTCGCAAAAGAATATAGTGAATAACTTTGATAAACAAAAAGACAATTACGGACAGTTTCTAATGTACAATGGTATCTAGATTTGTTTGGTACAGATAAATTTATAATATAAATAATTGTCTTGCAACAAACTTCATGATATTTTATATATATCCCAGCTTCCAATATCTGACTATCCAGATGTTTTGAATTGCGCTATTACTGGCTCCTACAGTGGGTAATTAAAGAGGAAATAATGATTCATCAAAGTGTGTTCGGTTCATTTCCGTCGGTCAGGGTACTTAATGCAACCGCACAAAACTTAATTCGTCCATTAATTCCTGTATCCACAAGGTAAATATTGTGAGTTACATTATCACGCGTAAATTAAATCTGAGTACAAATAAGTAATATATATGTATAGATTCAAATCTATATAACTTCTTACTGGAACAGTTATCCCACGCCTGGGATTTGGTTCGTTGACACAAGATGCATATATTTGTTTGTTTGTTCACATTCTACAACAGATAATCGTCAGCATAAAAATTTAGATTTGATGAAATAAAACACTACAGTGATATACGTACCTCATGTTATGTTAATGCATTAAAGTTAAATTTATTAATAATATACAATTATTATAGATTATTTTATCAGTAGATTGATGTGAGTTACTCGTTCTTATTGTGTTATCACATAGTAAATTACTTCCTTAATGCACCCATAATTTAAAATGACGGCCTATTTACTAAATGTTTGACTTCTGACATTGTTGTTAGGTATTTTGAATGTTAAAATATATTTTGATCAATTGCAAAAGCAAGCGAAGCAAAAAGCAATGGCTTTAGTCTTCGAATGTTAGGTGACTTAAAATTAGACTTGGCAATCAATATTTATGTATGACAATTGTTTTTTTATGGTAAATTATATAAATATCAGTGTATGGCAACCTCGTGTGATAATGGTTTTGTCTGTATAATGATTAGCATTTTTATAAGGACCACTTTGATGTTAAAATCGTTACGTAAAAATTAACTACATTGACACCAGAAGTAAGTGAGGAGCAGTCTAATTTTTAAATAACAATAATATCTAATCACAAATATCTAAGAAAACATCTATAAAGTACAGACAGAATATGAGATAAGAGCAATTTATAATGTAATATTTAGATATAAATGAATGTTGTAGGATAAAATTAAATCCGTGTATGTAATTTTGAAGCACTAAATATATAAGCCAATGTCAAGTATCAATAAAGTATTAAATTTTTATTAAATCTGATATCTGATATTGTTAACAAAATTTATCACGACAATTCGCTACCGTTGTGTACGGCTTGTGTAACGCGTGAATAGTACCCGGTGTAAGATACCATCAGTGACATTTTTATCACGAGAAATCAGCCTTCCACATTAAATTTTATCTTGTACCGATTACACGTACACTTTGTTAATGTGATTCTTATTACAATTAAAATAGAGATCACGTTCCATGCAAAAATTGTATAGGAATTATGTTTATTGATCTGCAAGTAAATTTGCAATCGCTTCAAAAATTTTCATGATAACCAATTCGAGTGATAACTGTATATAAGAAGGTAATTAAATCGAAATCCAAAATTTTTGTTTACGTAATGCAAAAAACTATTCCTTATATCCGTATTAAAACGATATTTGAATGTACATACATACATTAGAAAGTCTAAGGAAAATATTTTTAGTATTTATCCGTCTCTATGGAGCTAAAACCTCGCATCAGATGAACGTATAAACGAATTGGTTTAGTAAATTAACATAGGATACTTATCAACACAAATGTTATTGTACTACTGGAATCGTTATCATATGTATAGGGATACGATGTTGACCTTGCAACGGCCCGTTCACAGGTTAGCTCCGTGGCACTCAATGAATTATCAAAATGCTAACAATTTCTAATCAAAAGTGTTAAAAATAAATTGCAAATCCCCATTTGCAATTTATTTTATTGTAAATATTGTATATATTGTAAAGTAACAATAAAATAAAACATATTTTATTATACGGCAATAAATATTTTCATAAAGGGCAAAGGTAAACTTTAATTTATATATCTCTGAAATGTTTCATTAAAATTGAATTCAGATTTAAAAAGCTTTTTGAAAAGTTTTTAGAATGAAACGTCGCTGTTGTGAATTCTGAAAACTTACAGGCAGATATGTTTCGCGTGTAACATTTTAACATGCGTTGCAGTTGTATTATATGTCATTGTGCATTTTAGAAGTTTAAAAACTAGATAGAAGCTAGTTCGGATTCAAATTAAAAATTTTATACGAGTGAATAGTGAGAGAATTCTGTGACGAAATGTTGGCATGTGAATGAAATTGTTGCCTATAATGCTTTTATAAAATATAAAATAAGTTTTATATATAGAATTTGTATAAATTTTATTAAATATAACGTAGGCTCGAATTTCCAGTCTTTTTATAGATAATGTTCGTAAATAAAAATGCCTCGTAGTTATTTAATTTGAAATTGCTGCAACAATAATATTATATTAGTGAAAATATGACATTCCTTTCGATATCTGATAAATACCTATTTTATATTTCAATGTTATTGTTATATGTTATGTTATTATGTTATTGATATATTTATATGATGTGCTTGAATTTCTTTGTATTCAAAACACTGTTTGTGTGTGTGTGTGTTTGTGTGACAGAGAGAGAGAAAATACAAAATATGCCTGAGATCTTTGCTGGTTGGTAGTTTTTCCGTAAAATATACCTATACATTTTATATAGGTTCAATTATTGTGATGACAGTGAGGCAGTAGACACTATTGAAATCCACTTCGGATAGTTCGTATTCTCTGTGTTAGCTGTCATTAGCAAATTGAGAGACATTGATTTTATCATTACCATTATCATCTATTGAAAAGGGTGGTTTGTTGAACTACACAAACTACTTAGTTACTACGGTAGAAATGCTGAAATATTTTTACCAATTTTTATATCGACACACCGAAGTCAATCGGCGGGAATCTAAACAGTTACAACTCAATCTCTGTCGTAACGAGCGATCTCGAAAAAATTGGTGACGACACTTGACACTATATGACATTTGTTTCGTTTCGCCGACAGATAAGTGATTTTTAAATTAATATTTTTTTCATTCTTATTTTATTCCTTCACTATACATGTATAGTGTACATGTACATGTATAGTGCAAAGAAAAAATTGGTCCGCGAAGAATGTAACGGAATACGGATATCCGGCACATCACTATGCACAATCGATCAAAAGAATAACTTGTTATCTTTGATTCATACGTCGCTGGTTGCACGTGATTTCCAGACTGACATATTGTATGAATATTTATTTTAATTCATAAATATTTTAGATAAAGACAAAGGTTTTATTAATAAGAGCATTCTTGTAATTACTGGAACTTTTGCTTTGTGTGCAGTCAACCAACTTATAGAAACTTCGTACTAGCTAGCGAATCCGTATAAAAATAGCTAGTAGAAGAAATTTAACTTTATTTTTTGTATAGCATATTTTATAAATTTACGTTCGATAATTCGATGATAATTTCCCGAAGCAAAATGAAGGTCAAACGTTATTTTATGAAATTATGTTTCGCATCGTCTGTTTTTATAAAATTTATACCATATTTTATTATAATTATATTATAAAATATTCGTTTTATATACGAAGTGTTTTATAAAACACGAACTCAACTATAGGTTGGCCATGTTGTGCATTACTGTATTGAAGCACATGGAGACTAGAAAGCCTATTGTGGCATTCAAAATATTTATCAAATAATCGTTTTATATCAAGAAGCTCCTATAGGAAGCATCCAAAGAGTTCCCCAAAAAAGGAACGTCGTCTCTATTCAGTGAATTTTGGCGATAATAGCCAACGTTGGTCTCCCGAGGAGACGGCCTACATTCACTCTGATATTTTACAACGGGATCTTTGGCCACCAAAAACTAAATAATCAAAGACTGTCATTACGCTTGTCAAACGTTTGAACAGCAGTGATTTAGGTACCGACATATTTTTAAGATCAGGGTCATCTAGTATGGAATCTTTGTTAATGAAAGCGAACAATTTCAAAAAGAAATTGAGAACCACACAAGAAAATGCATGTTCATTATAATATTTGAATATGATGTGGAAATATATTCTTTTTTACGCAATATTGACGTGTGAGATCTAGGTAACCTTGTACTTACGAGTATATGCATTTGATTGAAAGTCCGTGAAAATGTTCCGTGCTTTCTTAAAGATCCGTGTCACCTTAACAATGTTCCGATTCTCAGTATAATTGATGTTTACAATATTTAAGATCCTTATTACTAGTAAATATACAGGTTAAGGAAGCAAATTGAATCGTTTTTAATTCTTTACACCATAAAAACAATACGCGAAGCGAAAACTGAAACTGTAGATATTTTTAGGGAAATCGCACGATTTAATTTGACACAGGTGAAGCACATACCTGTTATATATATGCAAAGGAAGCGCATTAAGGTAATGTTTGTATAAAATGATAAATAAATACTATAAATTAATTAAAATAACCATCACCAAAGAGGAAACGATGTTGATACGCAAATATAAAACGTCGCGAAGATTCCACAATGCTATTGTCATGTAATTTCAAAAATAATGTAACTGTTTTTAATCAACTGAACTGATTATGTATTTGAAGTCTTTTCTCTGAACTTGAAGTAATCATCTATGGTCGTATTGTATTTATCGGTTATGTCTAGTATTTTTAAAAATGTGAGATCGATATTCAGAAAAAGGATTTATTATCAATCAATACTCTTATATTACGCACTATTCATTTTCTTAACTGAAAAGCTACTGTATAAATTAGATTAGATTATATTCAAAGTTTAAGTCCATCGTAAAGTGCATGTTAAACGACATATTTTATATTAACATACTTCACCACTATAAGAGATTATTTTCTTTAAATTGATCCGTCCCAGGCCCTTTCACTAACGATTTTGTTCATTAAGAAAAGTTCCTTAAGTTACTGCCCTTAGATCTTGGCTTGAGCTTATTTTATTTGAACACGGTCTACAAAGAAATAATCCTTATAATTTATAACATTCGTGAGTGTACAACTAAAGATAATACTTTTCTTAGTCTACTCTACGAACCTAAACGGATGTCTCTAAGAAGGTTTCCTGGCTGAGATCTGTAATGAGAGATATTTTTATTAATGCCAGTGTTTAATTTAAATTTAAATGAAGATATAAGTTAAAGAACTAACAGCCTTCATTTGTAAGGTTTTCGTGGATGAAGTAATTATGGCCTGTTCTATAAAACATAAACTTATAACGTTAAAGTTAAAGTTACTATAGAGAGAGAAAAAAAACGATAAAAATTACAGCCCGTAATCCCAATATCTAAGTAAATAACAAATAATAATTTATATGAGAAGTAACTGCATCTTTAAATGTAATAAAATTTATGTAAACAGAAAATTGTTATGAAGTGTTAATATCATTTACACGGGTGTTTAAAATGTATTATTTTAATCAGACAAACCGTGACATACAAGCATGTATAAATGGACCTAATTAAATAGAAGCAAAACACTGTTCAGTGCTGTACCGACCAATTAATTCCCCATCACGATTTCTATACTTTGTGATCACATTTACACCAAAATGAACCGTTGAATCAATAAAACATATTAGTTTCATCAATATAACGAGATACATTTAAATAAAACTAATATTTTACGGACTCGGATTTACGGATTAACAACGCGTATTTTATTATTTTTAAATAACTACATAATCCCTACGTTTTCGTCACTTTTTAGTTTATAGCAACCGTTATCACGGCCAGAAGAGACGGGTCTCGCGAATACTCGAGAAAGTCTTAGATCATGTTATGATTAGCTTTTTATATCATCAATGCAATGTAGTTAAATAAAAATATATAACATTAAATATTGCAACATTTTAAAATAAATTAAAAAGCTTGGGTTTGTTAAGTCATTGAGTGTTTTGCGTGTCGATTTACTTCATTAATTATAAGTATTGATAGTTATTAAATTGATCGACTAAATAAACCGTATAATTACTAATATGTCGCTCTAACGTCGTAAAAAATGGTGACTAAATCATTTTACAGTTATAACAACGCTGAATTCTATAAGACGCTTTTGCGTTTATGGGACTAGTTAATTAATTTGTAATTCTTATAATGTAATTCTTAACAGTGAGCTATCCAATTTAGTATGTGTACAAATTGGAGTTATCGTTTTGTCGTTGGATAGATGCAAATACAGATAATACCAGATAACGATATAATGGGACCACTTTAACTCAAACATTTGATTATTACTCAGATTTATCAAATACATATGTTTATATATAAAAAATATATATAATCGAGACATTTAAAAGCTCCAACCTAGAGCAAATACCAATAAAATCATTATGTTTATTTTTATAATTCTGGTTTTGTAAATAAATTTACGAATGACTCGCTAAGATGACGGCAATTAAAGTCACGGCTTGCGAAAACTGAATTTACACTTCTGACTTCGGACGGCAGCATTTCTTCCTGCCTACGCATATACCGCAAGATGTCTTCATATAAATTGTTATTTATATTATCACAGCGCCGTTATTAACACTGGCTAGTGGCTGGCACGTCATCATATTACCTATATATATATTTACTAACCCAACACTAAAGGTTTTAGGTGACGAAATGTAAAATATTATTCGTAATAATATTTAAGCTTTATTTGATTAAATTCAATAGATTTCACTGTCAAAATTAATTCAACAGAGATATTGGATGATTATTGGTGCTATTGATGTGACTGAAGAGGTTCAGGTTTTGTGTAAATGAATTATTTATCAATACTACATTTCAACCATTGCTTATGTAATGTCTAACTAAGTTTTAACCCTTATCCAGTTAAAACGCCAATTAAAATTTCGGTTTTTAAGCTATCCGATCTTAACAAGTGTAAATCTTTAAAAAATAATCATAAAGTGATCTGTGACAAGCAACTGAAGTCTAAATTCCCATAAAAATATTCAAATGTTCTAACATTCTCTTTTTTGGGAAACAATAGTGGTGAAGTAATTTTCAGGTTTAAAAAAATATACTAAATAACTAATTCTTGAAATTAAAAATTTAAAAAGAATATATTTAAAAGACATCTTCGTCTTTTAGTAAACATTTAAAATCGAGACGTTAAGTTAGTGTTTATGAAAATATTTGGAATGAATTTGAGTAATATTAAATTATTAATTTCATTTATAGGAGAACTTGAAGCGTATAAGTGCTCTCGTACTTACTTGATTATCAAGCAAATATGTACGTTCAAACTGAAATGAAATCAAATTAGTAAATGGACATTGGCTTCCAATATCTATGTATATTGGTTTTCAATAAATTTCGCTGCGTACTCCACATATTTGTTGACCTTTCGTTCCTATAAACAATATAAAATCAATTTTGAAGATGTTTTGTGTCTCGTTCAATTATCTACATGTTTTGGGATTAACTTGCTGCTGAACAATTTACTATAACTTTATATATCTTAGTTAACAAAATGCAACGCGGACAAGGACGCCGCCGCTGATACTTTGGTAAAACGATGTCTTAAACCACATAATTCATTCCTTTGTGTCTTCATTATAGCTATCATTATCTTTGTTTAGATAAATTATTAGTTTATAGCAATGAGACTGCTTAATGCACTTTTAGACATATAATAAATACAATGAAATGAAGACAGCCGATACTTAAACGTATGAGGTCAACACGTTATACGTGAGTGATATGAAATATGCAATTACATTTACAATGTATAGAAAAATAAACAATATAATTGGTGGTTGGAAAAAGAAAAAAATACAACCGAACTGAAAGTGTTCAATTTATGTGATTTTTCTGGGTCAGTCACAAGAATTACATAGGAACTACGACATAATCGTCTCTCGTGGGAATTAACCAAGTAAATAAATTAACAGTTTTATAAATACTTTCAATAGAAATTTGTTATGTATTAAAATTTATGTTTATTATGTATTAAGCCCTTCCTAAGTTGTATAATTTGTATGATAATTGATAAATTATGTACTCTTAAATATAAAACGGTAATATCGGGTTTATATATATGAAAAAGATTAACAAAATATACATCTACTGAATGTTATTATAAATTTAAACATATAATGTCTATGAAGAAGTTATATTATTACATAATAACACCTTTTAACTGGCTTGCCATCATTTCCGTGTCTATTTAGATGCTAATGGAATCCAGGTTATTTATAAAATTTTCAGCCTACTCGTTTTACTATATAAATTGTGTCATATTTTTCGATGTCTCTTTATATTTAGATGCTGTTCAAAGTAAAAGAATGAAGTACATTTTCGTTGAGCTTTTAAAGAAGAATCTTTTCGAAGGTTTGGTTGTCATTACAATGATTTATCATGTCTTGTTAAATTTTGATTAAGCTGAATAAATATTTTCCGTTTTTTGATTAAGTCTAATGAATTTAATTTTTTCAAACAATAATCTGAATACTGTTATACAAAGCACCAACTGAGTGCAAATACTTTGAAGTGTAGTTTATGGTAAGAAAGTTACTTTCAGTGTTTTATTTACTCACCATTTTTACAGTTTCTCTTAAAAAAGGTTTAACAAAATCTTTTGCTTTTGAATTCTTTAGCTTCATGGTGAAAAGCTGTATATATTTGTAATGATTGGAATACGTCGTATGAACATTTTAATTTATTAATATTTTTTATTTTTATATTATTTACTAAGTTCGTATACCAATTATATATAAACCTACAAATGACTACATATAAACAACGTTTAAAAATCGGTAATATACAACAATGCATGCAATTAGTGCATTCTAAGAGTTAAAGAGCGTTTTGGCAGATAACTGTTGAAACGAAATAACTGCATTTTAATAGATCTCTCTAACACAGTTTATGTTTAATCAATGAAATAGATAAATAATGCAATTTTTTTTTATCAAAAATAAATTCAATTTCTTTTTTGCCTCCTCAATGAGAACATCACGATAAACTTTTAGGAAAGAAACGGTATTTTATTACTTATAACACTAAGAAATTAAGGTACCGTAATAAAAAATATACAAAAATACACAGCATGCAGGTGATAAAACTACATAATTTATGGGAAGAAAAATTTAAGAACTTCCCTGTAGTAATGGAAAATATGTTGGGAACTCTCAGTGCGCGATTTGACTATTTTTTTAAGTTACTTCAAGTGCTTTTTAGCGTCATCCACAAAGCCTGAATTTTTTTTTATCTTTTCAGCTTGAAAGCGGCTCGTGAGTTACTTCATCATATCGCATAACACAAAATCGAATGTCTCTTTATTACTTTGCTGTGGCTTTTAACCGAGTAAGAGATAATAAAAATTTTTAATTTGTATATAACGTTGTGGATGTGACGTCGCTGCAGGTGTGCTTTGAAATTAACAAGCTACATGTAACGTAGGTTTAGACTGCAGCTTATTGTTAAACAAAGCGTTTCATTATTGAATGTCCCTCATGTTGACGGATCTCATAATAGTAGTTTTCTTTTAAAAAGCAACATATGCGAATTTAGTTCATAGTGATAGAAAACAAAGTTATGAAATTTTTTAGTTGTCGTTGAACTCCAAACTTCTGCTTATATCTCTTTATACATCGTAATTCATGATTTGTCAATGCCAAAGAAATTCGGATTCCACTAGATACAAAATGTTGTCCTTCGATTTTTTTTTCTTTCAGAATGAAATTCCGTTTTCTTGTTACTTTTCATTACTTGTTATTTTCGTAGATTGTTGAGGATTATGTTCAATAAAAAATATTGAGACGACCATTACGTCTACAATATCACAATACTTAGGTTACCTGCTTCCACTTTTTTAAATTTAATAAAATTTATATGAGGTTTTTGTTTATTGTTTCTTATTTAAAAGTTAATACAATTGCTGAGGAGTATTTTCCGCATCTTATAATATCTTTTATACAAATAAAAGTTTCTACGCGGACTATTTTTAACCCGCCGCTGTTCCCGGTTTATAACTAAACGTACACTTTCACCGCTGTTTTATTATCGCCAAATTTTATATCTTTAATAGTTCTGTACATTGGTATTACATTTTGCAATTAAATTAAGAATGATGATTTATAAGTAAGTATAAATGTATTTCATATCCATTGTTCCACATATTGTACATTGTTGACCTATAGGTTTCTCATGTTTAACGATTGAAGTCACTAAAACATTATACTTGCATGAATCTCTAACAATTACTCAGAAATAATCTCACTTATTTTTATTGGCGTTCGTTCCTTATTGGCGTGATAGTGACGTATACAGTTCTATAATCGTTCGTTTGCAATTCAAGTCTTAGACGAGATAAAATTACTTTTTATTGAATAAGACGGAAGTAAAACGAACGGTTGTAAGTGTGAAAGAAATCTCGTATGTTCTACAACAAGATTATATATATATATATAATCATTTAATTTTATATGCGTCTTATTCAATATTCACAACGATGGCCTTAGGAATTTTATGATACACATTAATAATGTTAAAACATTAACACGGACGGCAAATCATTTATTTATCGTGATAAGAAAAATACAATATATGTTAAAATTTATATGAGATTTACTCTTCGTCATTTATATATACAAATAGTTATTAACTAGAAAGTTTTTAGTCTACATATCTTTATATATATGTTTTAGTAAATAATATATTTGCATCTATGACATACCTTGTTGTAATGATTGACAGGAGCTATTATGTTAGCTGTGTATAGTGGAGGACTTGTTGCCGACGCTAATTCACTAATGATATTCTGTTGTAAGATTTTTAAACGGTAACAAAGTTTAATTAGACGTGCATAATTTGTTACTATAACATATTCCGTTCTCTCATAATAAATAATTCCTAACGTGATTCCAAAACGTCTTGTTAGAGACTTGCATTCGAAAAGTATTTTGTAATATTCACTCTTTGTATAAGTATGCTACTAATATTTATATTATAATTACTGCGATTATAATTCTTTTATAAATTGTAGATTATACGATGAAATATGATATAAGAGCAAAATGTTGAAATTGTTGAATAAGGTAGACATTATTTATACCAAAAAACGCTATACTAAATATATTTTGTTATATTTTCATTACTCATTACGTCCTTATAAGTAACTTTTAAGGAATTTTTTATTAGATTTTAGAAGACAAAGTTTAAAAAAAGCAAAACAAAATTCTTACCTCTACCACACATGAAATATTTTATATATTTGCATGCTTTTTAAAATTATTATTTAAATGAATATATCGTATATGTATAATATACCGCTGCACAGTCCGTTATACCTAAACTATGCTTTAACAGGCCAGGACCCTCAACGACTTCAAAGCAATTAGGCCAATATTGTGTATATTGTTCGGTTAATAGTTCTGATACATAGGCTTTGATAATTGATACATTACCTTATACATGGATTTGTTAAGACCCCTAAACACATATATACATATTATATGGTTTTTTATGTGAAAGCTGGCAGACGAGCAGACGCTCTGAGTGATGGGCAGTAGAGACCGTCGCATATGGATATTTGCAACATAGATGTTGCAGATGCTTTGTCAACCTTGATTGTTGAGGAAAAGGGTGGGAATAAGGAAATGGCAGGAAAGTGTGGGAACGGGCAAAGAGCAATTGGCTCATATTCATCAGGCGTCACGCAGCCACTAAAGGCTACTTCACGCCGATCTTCTATGAGAGGGTTGAGCCAGTCCATGTTCGGGCTATAGTAATTTGACCACAGCTAGGCTCTACCACCATGTTGCAAATTTATTTAACAAAGTTGGATTTTATTATATTGTTTATAATTATATCACAGTTTAAATATTAAGGAATTTCAAAGGAATTCCTTTAAATTTTTTTGTCATTTACAATTTTAACTTTCTGTGAGGGCCCTGATCCTACTTTTTAGAACACTATTGGGTCATTAGAATCCTGTTAAAAAGTGATGTTATTCAAAATTTAATATATGTGCTGAATACCGAAGTGAATTTTCTTTACACAACCTGAATATATATGCCTAAAAGATAAATTTAAGAAGTCGAATAAATAACAAGAAATAAAATTACACCTCTCAAGAAGTAATGAACTTCTAAGTAGAATTCTTATAATTATCGCCAATGCAACTTTAAAATCAAAAACTTGCATGTCCCAATATTTAGTATAGTATTTAATAGTAGTAAATTAAATGGCTAAAGTTCGGTTAAAAGTGAAGAATCCAGTGATCCAATAAGGACACAAATATGGTACATGTAGGATGATTTAACCGTAACTATAATAATATTAATATGAAGCAACCTACGACAACAACAGCACGATATCATTAACGGAGACGCTGTAATTGTATTGTTCAGCTATAACATTACACATTCGCTCTGAATAAAATGAACATTGTCTTAATTTTTCTTTATAATTTCTTACAAAACTTATAATCCGATATACACTTTTAAACTAGGACGTCTTCAGTAATATGTGCTACTAATAAAAAAACATTGAAACCCAGAAAACATTACATTTATTATATTAAAGATATAAATTTTGTCCATATACCTAATATTTTAAAGGAAAAAACTTAGTGCTTATTTCGAATAATGCCGTCGTCTAGCGTATAGTATGGTTAAGTTGTAGTCAATAGATTCCGCTTATATTAATTATGAACAAAATATTGTTTAGTTTAATATAATATATATAATATTAACATAAATAATGTTCAGATAAGTTTAGGTTATTTATTATAAAGCCAATTTTACTAGATAAAAAAATATGTTTAGTAACTCGATCAATGAAAGAAAAAGAGCAAGTGGGTATAATTATAAATAAAGTCAGTGAACATTAAAGTCTACTCTGAAATATACATAATTTTGTCTTTTTATTCCATTCCTAAATTGTAAGTTATATATTATAATATCTTTGAAATGTCATTCAAAATTATTCGGAAAGTTATTTAAGATTATGGCTTAATTTTTTTTTTTATGATATTCAATGAAATAACTTCTTTAGGACAAAAAAATTGTTTATTGCTTACGTTGATTATCATTTTAAAAACTGCTGCTACTAAATTAATTTAAAAAACTTAGTTCTTGACATTTTAATAAGACAAATCAAAAACAAAAAGTGGTTTACACGTTTTTAAAAAGTTATTATATTAGTTAAGTAAGTTGTTATATTTATAGTTAACTTACCGTTTTCTAAAAAGTTGTTACAAAGTTTTTACTCGGATCAAATACTATTGTCTACCATACTATTGTCTCCCATATTAATTTTATATAAATTTAGTTTATGTCACAACTTTTACTGAAAACTGACTGAGTTGTATAGAGATCTTTAAGATAATTTTGACTCGTATCAAATTTTTTCATACAGATAGTATTTCTGTGTAGATATAAATACTTTTCTTTGTATCTACATGGGTAGGTAATATCTTAGCTAGATGCTTACATCGCCGATGGGCGTGCAACCATGATTCGCTTAAGTCTCATAAACTTAACTCTTCGGTGGCATATATGTAATATTCTATCGTTATTTAAGTATTCCGTGAATTAATTAGTTGTTAATATGTAGTTTGGAAATATATATA